>CABEGB010000801.1:0-212618 GCA_901521435.1 Crematogaster levior
ACCATTTAACCATGAACCGTGAACGGAATGCAAATCGAAATGCAAATATTTATTACTTTATTTATTACTTACAAGCGATAGACAGTTTCGAAACAAGTGATTCTTTTTATTTTGTGTAATCATACTATTTGGAAATTGGAACGAGCGGCTTCTTAAATTTGCGTAATTGAAGCAAGCTATTTCAAATGTTTGATTGTGACACTGCTATAACCGATCTCGACTCGATAAGAAGCGGATATTTTCGCGAAATACCTTTATACCTTTGGGCTTCGGGATTGTTCCCGCAAATTTTTAAAGATTCTTGACGTACATTATATTAATAAGAAAATAATCTAAAACCCTCCCTTATCGGCAATTAAATAAGTGTAATATTTTATGTTTATATGAAAATAAAAACATCTCGTTGTAATTTGATATTTGGCTGTCTTGCTTGAAGGGTGCTTTTGATAGTCGCGCGCGCGATATTGATCGGATCGTGGTGAGTCACGATGATCGAAACATACAGAACACTTGCGTGTAACGTGTTTCATTTCGAATGTTCTGTTATCGTACATACAGAAATATGTGTATAATAAGAAAATAAATATTTATATTTTCTATTATTAAGTAAGATCTTTCTTTTCTTGTACATTAAAATTTTATTTAAAATTTTGCTTACATGGCTCTTGAAACTTATTACCGTCTTATTTATTTCTCTATGGAACTTAATGATAATTAATAGAACCAGGATGTTTGCATAGAAAACAGAAGTTTTTGCGTTAATTATATTTGCAAGTTGTATCACATATTATTTCTGTTTTTTTTTTAAATAATTGAGATTTATAATTTTTAAGCAAAATATTTGCAATAATATTGATAGATTTTATATCTCATTTTATAACACAATAACATTATACAAAATATTATAGTACTTACTTTGGATAAATTAGCACCAATTGGAAAGAAGTATCCATAATTGCGTAAAGATTTTCATCGAAACTTTACGTATTTGTACACGTAGAAATTTGTTTTGGAAACATACGATTTTCGAAACGATTTATTCTCAATCAAATTATTATGCAGTCCATTTTAAACTCTTTATGAGTCTGTTTGTTGAACTATAAGTATCAATTCTTATTAGATTACAAGCACAAACACTTACACACACTTGCGTACGTATAGTATGTGACACACAGGATGTCTAGTAATTACCGTGTCACTCGTAAACAGATAGAATGCGACTAAACTGAAACTGTAAAGGTTTTTTCCGTTCTGCTTCTCGGAAATTAATGAAAATTAATTGGTAAAAATCTGCGAATGAGCACAAGATTTAGTAATAAGAATGAGTCAAACGTTACGCACTATTCATTCTTGCTACAGACACGTTCTACTCAAAACCACGCCGCGCGCCTAGTAACTGCAACGTTATATGCTGTTGAGCTGTCTCTTGCCGAATCGCGCAGACACATACCGATTTACGGATTTTAATTATTTCTTCATTAATTATTGAAAAATTCACAAAATGATAAGGGCTTATCTATTCACTTTAGCTCGCTTTAGCTCCCTACGAGAGATTGCGTAATTATCAGACATTATAATTATATACATATATACATATATGGGTAATTCTTTTACAAACCGAACACCATTCTGACCGACACATTTTTTATTTGTCTGAAACTTTTTTTATGGGTTCTATATCGAAAAAGAAAAGATACGTGTTCGAGGATTTTTTTTTTTTTTTTTTTTTTTTTTTTAATAGAGGAGGTTGAAAATTTGAGATTTTCGTGATTTTTGCCTTGGAGACTCATTTTCAAAAATTCATAACTCTGGTTCTTTTTAAGCTAGAGAAAACTTTTTTTTTTCATTTTGAAGATAAAAGAGTGAACTTTATGAAAAAAATAGTTTAAAAAAAATTTATAAAAAATGTCATATTTTTATAAACAATTGAAATGTTTAAATCAATTTTTAACCATAGCCCCCAAATTTTATCGATTTCTTAATACAACCATCGTATTCTACGTCAAATTATCTATAAAAAACGTATATTTTATCAATGGAGAAATTATGTTTACTAGTAGAGATAAATTAATTTATCTAGCGCGGCACGTCGTATCAGCGCGTGGGTACCTCTGCGCGCCTCATTTTCTAACCCCACATCGTTTTTCTCAATAACATTAATGATTATTTAAGTGTTAGTCTATTTTGTCAATCGAGTACAAATTATTATTAGCAAACAGGACTTTATTATTAATTGAACAAAATAATAATATGTTAAATGAAAAAACAATTAATTACGATTTTAATAAAATTTTTCTTAAAAACGTTATTTATCATTAGTTTATAATCTCCTACTTAATTGTATATATACATATAATTATAAATAATAGATTAAATTGCAATAATTGACGCTAAAAAATATCTAAAATAAATAAAAGTACTTGTAAATTACTAAAATTTTGAAGAGTCGATTTTAGGATGATAAATGAGGATTTATCGTTTCACTATCGGTTTCCACTTTTGAATTTGACGGATTTTTATCACCAATTAACTTCAGATGGCGTCAAGAGCTCAAGATACACTGGTAAAAAAAAAAATGTTTATAGTTAAATATATTTGTACATTTAAAAATAAGGTACATATTAAGCATTAATGAATAAGAGTAATGTTTAAAAATAGAAATAAATATGTTTTTTCATTTAACATGTTTTATTTTATTCAATTAATAATAAAGTCCTGTTTGCTAATAATAATTTGTACTCGATTGATAATAATAGTTAAATAATCATTAATGTTATTGAGGAAAACGATATGGGGTTAGAAAATGAGGCGTGCAGAGGTACCCACGCGCTGATACGACGTGGCACGATAGATAAATTAATTTATCTCTACTAGTAAACATAATTTCTCCATTAATAAAATACACGTTTTTTATAGAAAATTTGACGTAGAATGCGATGGTTGTATTAAGAAATCGTTAAAATTTGGGGGCCGTGTTTAAAAATTGATTTAAACATTTCAATTGTTTATAAAAATATGAAATTTTTTATAAATTTTTTTAAAACTATTTTTTTCATAAAGTTCACTCTTTTATCTTCAAAATGAAAAAAAAAAGTTTTCTCTAGCTTAAAAAGAACCAGAGTTATGAATTTTTGAAAATGAGTCTCCAAGGCAAAAATCACGAAAATCTCAAATTTTCAACCTCCTCTATTAAAAAAAAAAAAAAAAAAAAATCTTCGAACACGTATCTTTTCTTTTTCGATACAGAACCCGTAAAAAAAGTTTCAGCCAAATAAAAAATGTGTCGGTCAGATTTTGCCTCAATCCGTCCGGTTTGTAAAAGAATTACCCATATGTGTAATAACCGTAATGTGTAATAACTCATTTGTTATGAGTGGCTAAAGTTAAACTGAATAAAAAAGTAGTTTGGAATTTCCTCAACAATTAAAAAATTATAACATTTAATAAAAATTTGTGAATGTGCATGTATTAAAACGAGAATTATAAAATTTGTATTATATTATATTTCTTTCTCTCTCATTAAAATTTAAAATAGAAAGTAAAAAATTATTTTTGAAATATATGTATTAATAACTTTCTTAAAATGTATTCCTGAATTTTTATAAGAACAGACATCTAAAACTTTTATTGCAGAATTTTATTGCAAAATTCTTCTCTATTTTTATTTGAAACTAACAAATTAAAATTTTAAACTTGTTATGGAGCGCACAGAAGGTGTTAATGCACTTCAAAGTAAAATTAAAATAAATGCTATATAATTAAAATTGCTTTTTCATTTTCCTTTGAGTAATTTTATTTATGAGTATTAGTATATGTTATTAATATAATATATGTTGTTAGTAAGAAAAAAAAAATTACTGTCGCTACTGTCGCCGTCCGAACGAATCAATCGAAAATACCAAACGGTCGGAACAGTTGTTGTAGATATATGTATTTAAGATCGTTTTAAAAGATTGAAAGAAATATTGGTAAAAATATTTTTATTTGGAGATACAGTTATTCTAATAGGGTATTTTTTTTTTAATTTTGTTTTAAACTTCATATACAAAAGTTAATGATTTGTTAAAGTCTGCGGATAGTCAAAATCAATTGACATATAGAGTTTAAAAGATCAAATAAAAAGAAAGAGTTTAGAGCCATGATAGGATGTTCGCATATACTTTTGTCGATATACTTTTGTGTGTCAATATATTTTTATATACTTTCTTTTGAATCAGTAAACTGTGCGATGGATATCTGGATGCGGTGATTTATTGTCCGCAAGCCGGGATGATTACCGACCGCTGACATAATTCGATCATCAGAACTGTAAATAGGATGAATTGACGAGCTGCGCGAAACTCACCAAGCCACTCGTTGTGAAACCACATCTTTATGAAGAAGGCGCTTATGCTGACTTTCCGACTACCCGTGATACAAGGTAAATAACCAGTTAAGCTTTGCGCAAAGCCTTTTTATCCCCGTTACATAATATTCGCGGGTGATGACAACATCGTGACACGATCGACGTTCTCTCTTTTTTTGCGAGCTCTGGAAAGCGATCGATGTGTTTGTTCCCTTACTCCGAAAATTATAATTTTTCATCGAAATTTTACTTTGCTATCTCTTTAATACTCTTATTGTCAGCTTGAGAAGCCGCGATACATTGTTTTCACTTTGCAGAGGGACCGGAAAAACGTCATGTCTGAGGATACGAGCCGATTCGACGACTGCAAATAGGAACGTGACTCTATCTGAGCTCAGAGTGTTATCCGTACGATGATCTGAATCTGGATTTCGATAAAAACAGATCGATTTTGTAAAGGCTATTACGGATACGAATATCCTTGGTAGAAATTCATGCAGTTTGACTGAGTACTGGATTCGTTACTACCTAGTACTACTGACTTTTCTTTATATTACAAAAATACTGCATAGCAACTATACAGAAATTAATTAAGAATAAGAAACTATACAGAAATTAATTAGTTTTACTGTACAATATGTAAGTTAAATTTTTTTACAAGTTTACTAAAAAGTTTTTTTGATCAGTTTTTAATTAGTTGGTCAATTATGCTTATACGTATACATGAGTTACTCGTGCGTATTTTATCTTACAATAGATAAAATATATTTTATATTATATTTTTTTTAAATATATTTATTATATTTCTTTTTAATGCGTACAAAATGTATTTAATTTAATGTATAAATAATCTGCACACAAAATACGATAATACGTATAAAATACATGTAATATATAAATAACATGTATAAAATAATATCTAAAATTAAATAAAAATGTGCGAACGTACAAAAATATAGAGCAAAAAAAACAAAGAAAACTTATAGAATTAAAACAACTTAGTAATTCTATTATAAAAATTTCAAAAATTTCAAGAGGGGTTAGAAGTTACAATTGTCAAAGATTACAAATGATGACAAATGAACAAGAAACACGTACAAGTAAAAGATACAAAGTACTAAATAATTTTATATTTACTATACTTATTTTATTGATTTTTTTGTCATTAATATATACTAATTTTATTGTTTAGAATTTTCAGATTATTTTGATGATGTGATGGTGAAGAAAGTAGTATTAACTTTGATGATTTACATAAAGGCTCTAAAGAAAATGAGAATTTAAATAAAAATAACTTTGATTTTAATGAAGGCTTTAATGAAAGACAGGAGATAAAAAAATGGATCATGTGTCATATAGAATACCTCATGTACATAATGATAAGTATAGTTTTTTTCTATTTATTGTTCTTTTACTGTGACATTCAGTTGAATTCAGATCTTGTACACTTTTTCTATGTAGTAACTGCGCGAAAAACATTACATCTTGATTGAACAGATTTGCTGTTTAATTACTAGACAGAAGTAATTAGTTTAACTGTTTAATAACTAATCGAAAACTGTATTTCTATCAGGGTATCCCGAATCTCACTGTCACGACTTTTCTACGTTACGGTTCGTTTGTGGTCATCGATTGTTTTTAACAACAAATCGATCAAGAGCGCTACCGTGTATGTGTGATTGGAATTTGAGTGTAAGGAAAATGTGCGGGAAAATACCACTGCGTACTGTCTCATCATACACGCTCGCATGGTTCAATATAATACGTTAACAAACATTGTGCGTAAAATCACCCAACATTGCGTGGCAACATTGAAGTGAGAGACGATATAAAATCTACAATGTATCTACGATTGAAATCTCGTGCAGGCTTCTTCTTTTCGACGATAAAAAAGACAGTCTCGTCCTTACGTTCGTGGACTTGCAAGGCTTCATCATCGGCAGATACTTTATCGTGAAAGAATTGCCGCTCTCAGAGAAAGATCCGTTCTTTTCCACTATATTTTCGGAAGCCTCGTACCATGGAATCTTCTCATCAAAGCAAAGAAACACCAAGCTTGATTGATAACGAATCATCACGGATTATGATAGGAAGACGGAATGCTTCCGTCACAGCGTGACTAGAAGTTTGATTACAATCGCGGTGATGGGTGCGATGAAGAGCGAGACATCGCCCATCGTACACGTTAACCCATACAGCACCGAAAGATTACAGAAACAATGCACAGACATTGCTAGGAAATATTGCGTGGAGGTTGCGAAACATTTCTGCAACATTGCTGCGAATTAGATTACAGCAATGTTGAAATGTTCGCCCTCATCCGGATAGCACATGACATTCTTGGGAATGTATTATGAATATTCTTCAAGAATATTTGGAATATTCTATAGCTCATTCATATGTATTTATCGTACATTCGTAGGACATTTGAATTGCACTACTATATCTTCTTTAATTGTGAATAAAATAAGATATCGTATATTCTATATAATAACTTTGCATACTTATAAAATATAAGTATAATAACATAAAGTTCTATGAACGTGCGTAGTATATTTCTGAATATTCCATAGATCATTCTATGTATTTTACAGAATCTTTTATACATCATTCTACATATTTTCATAGAATATTCCATAAATATTCTATGGACATATAAGTTAATATATCTAGAAATAGTTAAATCAATTTCACTTTTTTATAAGAAAAATTAGTTAGTTTACATACCAATATAACAAACCAATATACATGAGAAAATTAAAGTATTAGTATTATCTGTTATCGGTTTCTTAATTGTAACAATTTTTTTTTAATTTCCATTTTTTTTATTGTTATAATATAAGAAACTCATATATAATAGCAGTTAACAGATAATATTAACACTTTGACTTTCTTTACTTATATTGTTTTGTAACTAATTTTTTTATTTTTCTTATAATTATAAAAATATGAAATTGATTTAGCCATTTTTGCAAATATAAGTTTATGAATAAAAATGCAATATAATTTTTAAAAACTTTAAAACTTTTCTTTGCCAGTGAATAAGAATAAACAGATTACAATGTTTCATCCACCCGTCTGGCCAAATTTATTGATTGTTAATTAACACTACGTTTTGACCTCAAATTTGGGTTTTTATCACGTGTGATAATCTTTACATTTAACTCTGTAGATGGAAAACGTATGCTGATATATGTCTTGTTGACATTGCACCCAAGCTACATCACGCTAGAAGCTAATTTAAATCGAGGACTATCAGTAACGGATAGAAAACGTGTATAATTAATAATATTATAGAATTTACATATTTTGTACGTCGCAGACATGACTTTGTCAAAGTTAATGAGTAAAACAATGTCATTACTTCGTGTGAGACATTTTGTGTATAACGACATTTCTCAAGTAACTGTTACAATGCGCAATGATAAAAACCAATGTCAGAAATAAAACAGTAAATATAATAGTAATATATATATATACAGGGTGACCCATTTTAACTTCCCCACCGGATTATCTTGAAAGGAATGCACTTTCTGAAAAAAAGTTTCAGATATAAGTTTTAGTATTTTTCCCTGGCTATTGAATGGCGATATTGAATTTGACCTCGATTGTGAATGTGAAGGTCATTTAAAGGTCAAGTTAATTTTTTTAAATGGGAACCACTATTTTTTATTACATATTCTTGTAGCTGACTTCAAGAGCTTTCCAAAACACTATAATAAAGTATTTTTTTATTAAGTATTTTCCGAGTTATAAAGCTTGAAATAATTTCTTAATTTTACATAAACTGTAAAATATCTCGTAAAATATTTACTTTTCGATGACCTTATCTTAATACTTTTATGCACAGAATAATGAGAGGAATCAATTGGTGTAAAGAAAACACATAGTTGTTTTTAAGAAAAAATATGTAATTGTTAGTTACAAATTGCATATTTTTTCTTAAAAACAACTATGTGTTTTCTTGACACCAATTGGTTCCTCTCATTATTCTGTGCATAAAAGTATTGAGGTAAGGTCATCGAAAAGTAAATATTTTACGAGATATTTTACAGTTTAAGTAAAATTATGAAATTATTTCAAGCTTTATAACTCGGAAAATACTTAATAAAAAAATACTTTATTATAGTGTTTTGGAAAGCTCTTGAAGTCAGCTACAAGAATATGTAATAAAAAATAGTGGTTCCCATTTAAAAAAATTAACTTGACCTTTAAATGACCTTCACATTCACAATCGAGGTCAAATTCAATATCGCCATTCAATAGCCAGGGAAAAATACTAAAACTTATATCTGAAACTTTTTTTCAGAAAGTGCATTCCTTTCAAGATAATCCGGTGGGGAAGTTAAAATGGGTCACCCTGTATATATATATATATATATATATAAATAATAACTATATATAAACGTCATATGTCGAACGGTAAAAACATACAAACAGTACAAATGTGTCGAAATATAAAAACAGCAAGCACAATGTTCACGAATATTAAAATTGGTGCGGAAAATATTATATATATTAGCATCTAAAATTGTAAAGTAAAGAAATTGTGGATATTATACTTAATGTGGAAACTAAACGGCATCAATGACCTTGTCATAAACTGCAGTGAGTTTTCTCAGTGTCACTTTGCAAAATGGTATCGTGATATTTCTTTATGAAAATCATTTTAGCGATCTCTTTCTTTTTAGTGTTCGGTTCTTTATGTAAAATTTCTGGTTTTTTTCCAGTCAAAATCATGAGACTTACTAACAACAGAGAGACCATCATTATGTTTTTATATTATTATAGTATTCGTTTATACGTGTATAAAAATGTCTCTTTGTCTGACCAATATATGAGGCATTACACTGAGTGCAATTTAATTTGTAGATTATTTTCGTTTGTTTTAGATCCACTGATCCGTCTTTTCATTTTATAATGGCGTTAAGTTTTTTGGGGACCGAAAACACAACATCAACACTAAAATTTTTTATTTTTTTACTCAGATTCTCGCTGAAGCCTTTAATATATAGAATAACCATTCTATTTTTTTGTACCACCCAATGGCACTCCATTATAATGTACAATCAATTGTGCGGTTTTTTAAAGCGTTGAGTCTACTATTTATGTGTTTTTTGATCATGTGTAAAGGAAAACAGTTATTTAGAAAAATCTCTTCAACTAATTTGATATTGGCATTGTGAAACCGTTCATCGGAAAGTAAAATAACCTGGTCCATTAAATTAATAATGGTGTTGATCTTATGTGTATTCGGATGATTTGAAAAATAGTTAATATATTGACCAAAACATGTAAGTTCACGGTACCAATCAGTACTTAATTACCAATTAGTAGTTAATTTATTTCCATCCTTCATAACAATTGTGTTTAGACAGTTTTATAATTTGACCACAACATCAATTGATAAGGTGATCGGAACATGATTAACATACACGATTTCACGATTGTTAATAAGTTTAAACGGAATGTTCGGTTTTTCATAGTGGAAATCATATCTTCGTATTGATAGCGATAATTTTATAGCATGTGACAGGAGATTTTAATCATGTTATAGTTAAGTAAAATGTTCTTTTTGCGCGCTGATGAAGATTCCGTGAAGTCGAAACGTTCTTACTGTTTTTATCTATAATAAATTCATTATGTTTAATTTATAATTTTAATGTCATATCTAATTGTTTGCTCGTTCATTACATATTTGGACTTTTTACTTTCTTGATTGTTATTATATATAACAAGCGTATTATATTTTCTAATAATAATTTAAGTTAATAAGTTAAAAAAAAATATTTTACTTTATAAAATATTATATATACTTCATGAAATTATTTTATATATAATTTTGTAGAAATTTATTATATTTTTTCCATCTCGTAATTGTCGTATTTTACACATATTCCATTCACCAATTGTTGGAGATATACAGGAAAATATCGCTTGCGTTAATTTTCCTTTATAAGGTGACCAATAACAAATGTCGTCAAACACCCAATTTGATGGTACTCGTCTCGACGACATTATTATCAAGGAAATGAATTATAATCCATTCCATCTCTTAAGTTCTTTTCTCTAAAGTTTAATTAAGGTCGAATATGATGATGCAATTTTATTATTGCTTTGCTAAACAGTATTTTATTTAGATTAATTAAAATATATTCAATTAAAAAGTTTTTTATTATTAATTTCCAAAAACTTTAAAAGCCATTGTTAAAAAAAATTACAGAATAAATTTTATAATGTGTAATGTAAGATGATATTTAAACGTGAAGGAGAAAAAAAACCACAAAACTCTATTTGAAAAAATTACAAGTTTGTTAGTAACATCTTTTACTAACCAAAGTGAAGTTGAGTCAAGAATATTAACGGAGTAAATATTCAATCGCGAAGACTGACACGGTTCATTTAAAAAATTACAAACTTTTTCAAACTTTTTACCGATAATATAATAATTAGTGTTGCGTGCAATGAAATTCTCAATAAGCACTACCGACTTATTCTTAAGTAAACAACAATTGTTTCCCAGATTTGCACTCAATTTAAAGTATTTGAATGTGCAATTCTTGTATTCTTTTTCTTTTCATTTGATGGTAAAGGTCTTTCATTATGCTTTATGCTAAACAATATTTCGTTCTCTATTGTATCACATATTGATAGTATAAAATTTTTTTTCATGCGAACGACATACAATTTGAGCTAATAGTTGGTTTGGCTTTCTCTAATTTCTTCAAATCTTGTAAATAATTTTTAACGGAAACACACTAAACAAATTCAATGTTCCATAGATCTTAGTGTCTTCCACTATGTGTGTTAATCCATGCACATTATGAGAAATATATTTAGAATCATAAATATCTACTTGATCAATGAAGTTGAATAAACTATTTGCGAAATCACTGTATATATTGTATAAATCTATAGAGATAAAAATTCCAATTGCAATATGTAAAGTCAGAAAATGTAAATATTTATTGCAGATATTACATTCTATAAAACTAGTGGTCCGCAATATAAAAGTAAAAAATCTAAATTCTGTCGCTTTCCAACGCTTTACTTCATCTAAAGAACGTGTCTTTCTAACAAATTCAACTGTACGGAATGTAACTTTTTACAGATAAAAGTAAATCAGATACTTTTCTTATACATTTCTTTGATAATTTATGTGAGGGTGATTTACCTTGTTACCATATATTTAAAAGGAGTTTTTTCACGACACCTAAAACAAATTAAATGCATGTACTCCAAAGGAAAATTAGTAACCATTCCAAGATTAGGTATATCTTCTAAAATAGATACTCCATTATGGTATTCTGGCTGCAATTTACGAAAGCTTTTATTTGTTCTTTCCGTGGCATTATTTTTAATAAAACAGACTCTACCTTTTATATATTTACATTTTTGTGTACACTTAGTACAAGAATAAAATGCTGTACGACTTTTACAGGAAGTTATAACTTGCACTTGTTAGGACTTTGCAGGTGCATTACAAATCAAACCTTTAATTATAAATGGTACAATTCTTTCTTCAAAACCATAATTTACTAGTTTAACAGCTTTTTACAAAATCTGAGAGATATTTATTAGCACTAGTGGGTTTTTCGTAACAATGGTAAATACGAATTACAAATATGTTACAAAAATGTTTAAATGGAAAACATAAAATTGGATATATCTGACTGCTAGAACTTTTATTAAGAGGTAAATTGTCTATATTGCAGCCAGTTTGCTATCAAATATTACCCTTCTTTTTGGATCGTAAATAAACTCCAGACTTTCGTAAATAAATGTTTAAGGCAGATAATAAAAGTTTTCTGGACTAACACCATTGAAAATAAGGAATTATGGAAAAGGACAAACACGGAACAACTTAGTGTTCAAATAAAACAAAGGAAGTGGAGCTGAATTGGCCACACGCTTAGAAAACCAGAAAAAGACAGAATCGTCAGAGAAGCCCTTGATTAAAACCCTCCAGAAGAGAGAGAAAGAGGGAGAGAGGAGAAATCAGACCGATCGATGGCAAGACGTGAAAGAAGTCGATCGGCGAGGAAGCAAGAGCAACGGAGGAGTGAAGAAAAGGCGTTTGTGAAAAATAAAGTTAAATGGAAAGCGTTTGTGGATGCCCTATACTCCCAAGAGGAGTAAAGGAAATGATGATGATGAGTTTTAATGTAATTTCCTTGAATATGCCACAAACATTTGCAGTGTACCGATACAACATTGACCGAACAGCAGAACCAAACGCACAACAATTTATATTATATAATGTCAAAATTACAAAGCGAGCCAAATAAAATTTCACAAGGGTCAAATCCGGCTCGCGGGTCGTAGAAAAAAAAGAAAGAGAGAGAGAGAGAGAAATTGAAAATCTCTACCATAAATTGATTAACTTTTTATATAATCTGTTTTTATATAATCAACAATAAAATTGTTTACACGGCTTTTTTAAGAGAGGGTCATAGATAGCAAAGTCGATTGTCGACAAAAACTTCTTTATATTGCATCATAATATATGTTAGAAATAAGAAATCATATATATAAATCATTATTGACATAACTATGAAAATAAATCTTCTCTTCGCCAGTGATTAACGATCCAAAAAGAAGGGTATTATTTGACGGCAAACTAGCTATATGATATCTTTATTTGTGTTTACGACGTTTTTGTTCTGGTCCTTTTCAAGTGGTATAATACATTTTTTTCTCAACAGCGTTACATACTGAAAGGAACGGTGTTACATTTTTAAATCACATTACAATTTTATAATATAATAATTTACAACTTACAGAGGCTGTGTGTGAAATAGAATCCATATATAAAACAATAAAGAAAAAAAAATTTGGTTCGCGCAAGTGTAGAAAACGCGTCAGAGATTTGTGACGGCACGAATGGGACTGATTGTAAACGGTAATAAATTCTACCGTTCTCTGTTCCGGACAAATTTAGACCAGACAAAAAATAAATAAATAAATAGTTGAACGTATCAATATGTTAGAAGATAGGGAAATAGATAAAAGTATAGATGTGTTAGATGATACATAAGTAGATGAAATATAAATATGTTTAATAATAAAAATAGGTAATAGTACCAATAATAAATAAATAAATAAATAAAAGTATAATTATAATCAAATAATGCTAATTAGGTCATCATAAATTGCGGTTAAGTTTTATGTGTCTTTTTGTAAGTTTATCTGAAATGCATTTCTTGATAAACAGCATTTCCGCTATCTTCCTTTTTTTGATATGTTTTTCTTTGTATAAAATTTTTGAGTTTTGCCAGTCAAATTCGTGTGCGTGAGATATTCTATATTTGCTAACAACTGATTGTGAGTATATCGATATAGCTTTTAAAATTATCACTGATTGTCGTGTGTTTACTTTGTGAAAAACAATTTATACGTTCACGTGGGCGCTTTTACTGGAGGAACTTCGTTACGAAATCGAGCATCATCCAAGGAAAAGTATGTCCCATGTAGATGTGTTAAGCAGAAATCCGCTGCCTGTACGTTTTGCTTGACGAGAGTGACGACGAAATAATGACCCGACTTAGAAGAGCGCAAACTAACGACGAAAAAATAAGAAAGATTATTCAACAAATTGAAGACAGAAAAGCTGACGATTACATTGTCCAAAGTGGGTTGCTGTTCAAAGTAATCGGCAATGATTATTGTTTGGTAGTCCCAAAAACAATGCATTCACAAATAATCAGAACAGCGCACTTTGAGAGAGGCACTTTGCAGTGGCAAAACAGAAGCAATCGTCAATCGAGGCTATTACATTCGGAATATACGGCCGAAAATAGTATATTCGAAAAGATTGTTCGTAATTATATAGATTGTATAGATCAAGGTGGAACAGGTGGTAATGAAGTATAGGGAAATAAGGACAATAGGATTACCATAGATATCTGAAAGATAGAGGGAAAGAGAAAAGCATGATCAGGGTAGCGAGATTTAGATTGGGGAGAGATTTAGATGAGGGAAGGGAGGTATTGAGAGAGAGAGAGAGAGAGAGGGAGAAAGGTAGGAGAATCATGGGTACATGTAGTGGAAGTGTGCCTGGAAGAAGGAAAGGAGAGAGGGACGGAAGAGATATTAAGGATATTGGAGGACGACGGGAGCGGGAAGGGCTGGAAGAGATTGCAGGAGATAAAAAGAGAGATAATTATGCGCCAGCCGAATACACGCGCCCGTATGTTATTAACGATTGTTATTTTAACTGCAATTAACAACATTAAATATCATTTTAACCCTAGGACTGCGAAAACCTTCAAAGACTGGGTAAGCAACTATAAGTTAATCAATTTGAAAAACAAATTAATATTTTTACGGAAATGCAAGAATAATAACATCTTCCGTTCACATTTAAAGAACATTGACAGACTTTCTTTATATTGATATAAACAAAAAAGTAGCAAAAAACTTTCTAAATTAAGATACAAGTACAAAAGAGCTATTCTAAACACAGAGATTGACGATCTATATACAGAAATATCGAAATTACAAAAAAACTTAATATTTACCTCATTTGAACTATCTGATTCTATTCCTCATAAACATTTGAACGTCATAATCAAATATTTTTGCAAACCATTTTTACATTACAAGAACAGGCTAGATTTGAATCATGAGAAGAAAGTTGCTTAGCTTATCAGAATAAAAGAGAATCATATGCTTAAAAAAATTAAACCTATTTCATATTCTTGCAAAATTGATGAAAGAGGTAGACAAACTGGAATAAGCAGAAAAATACTAGAACATATCAATAACAACTCCATCTTCATAACCATAGATCCTCAAAGTTTTAAGGAAATAAATAAGAATCCTTTAGTAAGAATCCCTTACATAAAAAATGGTTTCATAATTTATCTGATATTGATATTCCTAACAATGTTTCAAGTGTATTACAAATGGGCGGTGATTTTTGCCTCCCAATCAAATTTAATAAAAGAAATGCTATATACAATCTTATAAAAGACTTCGAAAAAAATAATAATAATATTAACACTTCCTTAAGACTAACTTCTATTAGAAATTTTTCCTGACCTGTGATACATAACTTCATAAAGAATAAAGACAATAAAAACAAAACAAATAGAATCATTATACAGGTCAACTGTACAATTTACTAACAATCACCCCGAAATTATTTTTACCCGAGCAGACAAAGGAAACGTCACGGTAGCCTTAAACAAAAAATTTTACACATTAGAAACAGAAAAAATCTTGGAAGACCAAAGTACTTACGCCACCGTTAAAAAGAATCCAATCACTAACATAGAAAAACTTTAAATAACACTGTCAAAAAATGGTCCAATAAAAAATACATTACAAAACCAGACTTATTCAGATTAAGATCAAGCAACTCTCTTCTACCAAAAGCATATGGACTTCCAAAAATACACAAAGAAAAATTGAGTTTTAGAATAATAGTTTTCTCAGTTAACAGTGCACTACATAATATAGGTACATATCTGCAAAAAATAATTTCGATCAGCATTCCTAGAGCTAAGAGCAGCACTATTAATAGCAGAGAACTCCACAGCAAACGCTCAGGTCTGACTATAACAAACTCCGAAACTATTTTTTCATTAGACGTCATATCTCTTTTTACCAATATTTTACCAATACCATTAGAATTAGCTATCGATAGCCTATCAAAAAGATGAATCCATATTGAATCTTACACAAAAATTCCGAAAACAGAATTCATAAACACAATTAAATTTATAATGAATTCAACGTATTTTTTTTTTAACAACAAAATATATAAACAATGTTTTGGTACACCTATGGGCTCACCTCTATCCCCCATATTAGCAGACATTGTTTTGCAAGATTTAGAACAGCCAATTTTAAACTCTTTTAACTTTCACTGTAAATTTTATTTTAAATACGTTGATAACATTATTATGTCTGCACCAAAAGTAAAGTTGAATACATACAAGATCGTTTCAATAGTTACCATAATAGACTGAAATTTACCATGGAACCTTGTATCAATGAAAAGATTAGCTTCCTTGATCTTAACATCATTCTGCAAGAGAATAAGATATATATAGACTGGTACCAAAAAAATACATTCTCTGGAAGGTTTCTATCGTATTTTTCAGATCACCCATTAAATCACAAAATAGGCACGGTTTACAACTTGATAGACAGAGCAATATTACACTCACACACTAATTTCCACCAGAAGAATATACACATGTGCATTAATCTATTATTAAATAATGGATATCCTCTCAACTTAATATTTAACTGCTTACAAAAAAGAATTAATAAACATACCAATAACTTAAATAACAGAGAAATCGAACAACCAGACAGCTCGAATACTAATAACCAGAAACAATATTTAGTCCTACAGTACATCAAAAATGTCACTAACAAAATATCTGCTCAAATTAATAATTCATTAATTTAGGATTAAGCATTATGCATCAATAAATTGAATAAATTGATCAAGGTACAAAAAGATAAAACGGAAAAGCTCAAAAAGAGTAATGTCATTTATAAGATTCAATGTAAAGACTGTAATGCATCTTATGTTGGACAAACCAAAAGACAACTTTCGACAAGAATAAAAGAACATAGATACAATGTAAGGCTTGAACCATCAAAGCATTCGGTAGTTACTGAACATATGTTAATATATAACCATTCGTTTGACTGGGAGGATGTTAGAATTCTTGATACTGAATACAATTATCAGAAACGTTTAATATCTGAAATGATCCAAATCACAGAAAGTAAGCATTAATTTACAAAAAGATTCCGAAAAATTGAACGAGGCTTACTTAGAAATTATTTCAAAACTTGCTAAGCAATAGTATTAAAAACATCTATGACTTTATCACTTTCAAATATACAGATGATAATACATTATATCGTTTGGTGCTTTCCCCTTCTTAATCTTATGTTATTATGTCTGTGTTATTGATGGCCGTCTTTTTGATCTTCATGCTCAGTTTGTCTCAGTATTAACATCTATTAAGACGTTCTGATAAGAAAGATCATATAATGAGACTAAGAAGAGCAAGAACAGGTACTGTTAATAAATCAAATATTATTAATTTTATATTGAAATTACTTCTCATCAATTAGTAAAAATAACTATTACGAATAACTTATGAATTTCATCAAACTCTGGATAATACAGTAAAAATAACTATTACGAATAACTTATGATTTTCACCAAACTCTGGATAATACAATTCTTGCTCCTCTTCTCTCATTATCATATAGTGCGTTATTACTCCACGGATATTTCCAATTCGAGGGAGTCACTGACATCGATTCTTCGAAGATCATGATTGTATCAACATCCATGACAACGAGATTGCGATCCCCACAAGGCCTATCTACTCGGCACCGTTGAACTGTATTTATTTTAAATTTTGCGTTACTGAAGAGGGCTCAGTGAGCCGAAACGTGTCTATACGTGTACGGTTTGTTTGCGACATGTTTTTTCTAATGAGTGTTTGTAACGATTTTATACCACATTACATATACATGTGTTTTGACTCTAAAAAAAGGCTTCTCTTTATTTTATAAAAAGAGAGAGCTGAGTGGGTGGGGACGGGGGAAGGAAGGAAGGTTAAAGACAGAGGTGGAGGACAGGGGAACGAACGTGACAAAACAGATATGTACGAGTGTGGGCGGATGAATGAGTGAGCGACTACGATAAGGCGAGGAGTGTGAGGGAGACTGGCGGCGGCGGAGGATAAAGTGCGTGCGGCGCGTATATGCGGTAAGAGACGAGAGGAGAGAGAGGGATTAGGATTAGGGATAGCGAACGGCAGAAAGGAGAGAATGGGGACGACAAAATATATATTGTAAAAGCAGCAGGAGTCCTTCTTTGTACCTTGCAAGGACAGGAATAAATATTATTATTATTATTATTATATAGATTATATATTGACTGGATAAAAGGAAGAAAAACAAGGTTTTCTGTCTGTCATTGGTTAAGGTGAAGCTCCTCTTGGTACCTTTCATTGATTATCTGGATCCGTTAACATCAACAAAGAAAAATGATCGGTACCTACATATTTATAGTGATAAACGGTTTTACTAAATTTATTGGGCTATATGCAATAACGTCGACGGATACAGGCGAAATCGTTGATTATCTCAAGAAGCAAGCTGTATTTGGCAATCCGAGAAGAATTATCTCTGATCGAGGTGCTGTCTTTATATAAGGTGATTTTCGAGAATATTGTCAATACGAAGGAATTCAACACATATTGACGAAGGAATTCTTAGAGCAAATGGGCAAGTCGAGCGAGTAAATAGAACATTTTTGACAAAATTAGCAGCCGCTAAGAGTGAAGACTAAAGACTGGTATAAGCATTTGATTATAACTCAACTGTATTTGAACAGAACACAAAGATGCATTGAAGTATAGCAACAACTCCATTACATTTATTATTTGGAATTCATGAGCGTCATTTGACGACAATATTCGAGAAATCCTTGAAATGAAATGGGCAACATTCTTTCAAGAAGATCGGAACAAGCTGCGAATTTACGCAAAAGAAAGTATCACTAAAATAGAAGAAGAGAATTATTGTGCATTTAAAGAAGCGAAAAGAAGCACGATTATATCATGAAAATAATCTGGTTGCCATTTGACGAACACAACAGAATCCTGGATTATATGTATATAAAATTTGCGATACCTCGAACTTTATAAAGTTACGAAAGTCTTACGCAACTGTTATTTGGTTCATAAAATTAACGAACACGAAGGGCCTTGGCAAACGTCAACTGCAATCAACTCTGAAATTTTGGTTTACTGAAATTGTGGTTTACTGAGGTCAGTGACATTGAATTCCATGGGGATGAAAGGAGCATCGATCGTCGGGAAGAACTTTGAAAATATACGAGGTCGTTCATGCAGGACGGCATGAGATTTGAAAATAAACATGTTTTAACGAAAGCTGTATGTATGTTTTTCTTTGAACGCGAGCAACCGGGGGCAATCGTCTTGATTTATTATGTAATATGTATTGGATATTATGTAGGGAGAGTCATGGTTAAGATGTGCGACGAAAAACATTTACTGTGTGCGGAAGTATAAAGAATAATCTAACGACTTTAATATCTATATCACTTTTTTTTTTTAATTGTAATAAAATAATGTTTTTGTTCATTTGTCTGAATTTTCTCTGTGAATCTATCTTGCAACTGTTTAAAAAATAGTCGCAAAATCTACAATTATGTTCTATTATGTCTTGTGTTCGTTGTCATACATTGCTGATGTACTTTGTGAAATAAGAGATCCAAATTATAATATTTTATATAGCTGTTACGTAAAGTTTAGGGTGAGCCTTGAATTTATATACATACTTGATATGTACGATAATTGACTAATTTATAATTTTTAACATATATTGTGTTTAATTGCAGCATGATATCTTTATAGTTTCATTTACGCACTTGAAAAAGACTAAAATCCATGGCTAAAACGTTGTGACAAATAAATTGAAAGTTACAGCCAGTTAGTCGATTTATTAAATTATTTCTTTGATTATTATTTTATGCACTGGTGGATTTGAAAAAATACTTTTTTATTGTTAAATTTTTTATTTGACACATTAAGTATACACATAGTGTGTGCGTGCGTGTGTGTGTGTGTGTGTGTAAAAAATCGAAAAATTATATGTCTACATATTATGTATATACACGAATAGTTATTTTTTTTTTTTATAATTTAGAAATATTTGGTCATAGTTGAATAATTTAATACACATTCATAGTATTCATGGTATTCACATTTCATAATGTTTTATAAATATTGTATGGTATTTATTAGTATAAAATTAATAAACATTGGTACAACATTAATAAACATTAGTGATTAGAGTACGTATACGAAACTAAAGAAAGACCCAGTAAACCTCATGACTGGAAAAGTAAATGAGTTCGTGAAGGCATGGCGTGATATTATAGATAGTTACACAGACTAAATTGCACGAATGGCAACCGAAGTCATATGTAAAAGATGGGATTATTTAGCGACGTGGTGATGGTTGATGAGAAAAAGATATTGGTCTCACTAGATGTCACGTCGCTATTCATGAACATCCCTCTTGAACTTGTTCTTAAAGGTATTGCGAAGAGATGGAACCATATCGCGGAAAAAACAAAATTTACTGAGGCACAGTTTCTTTATGTCATAGAATCAATTCTAACTTTTCACGAGTTTTTATTTCAATGATCAAACGTATAAGGAGATTTTTGACAGCCCTATGGGTTCTCCATTATCGCCTATCATTGCGGATATCGTAATTGATGATCTTGAAATATATTGCTTGAGGAAATTGGAATTTGACGTCCCGCTTTTTGTTAGATATGTGGATGATATTTTTACTATACCGATGGATAAAGAAAAAGAAATGTTCAATATTTTTAATAGTTACCACCCACGATTGCAATTCACGTATGAGTTGGAAACGGATTCATCTTTGAATTTTTTGAACACCACTGTGATTAAAGACAATGGAAAATTGATTACGAATTAGTATCGAAAACCCACATGTTCTGGTCAATTATTTTTCTAATGATCCAAACAAACATAAGATCATTAGAATTATTAATTTAGTCGATCAAGCGATTCTACTTTTTTATGAATAATTCCATAACGCGAACATTAAATTAGTGGAAGAGATACTGATTAATAATTGTTTTCCACTACACATAATTAAAAAACATATAAACAGTAAACTTAACGTAATAAAAAGTCCAACGGCAGATGTGAGTGGAATTGATAAATTGGTGTGTGGTAAAGGAAAATATCGAACTGTCGTATCGTACATAAAAGGTCTGAGCGATAATTTGTAAAAACTTAAAAATTTTTGGTGCCGATGTAATATGTTTGGTTCCTAATAAATTAAATAGTATCATTAAAAAATGAAAAGAGAGAGATGGCAGAGCTTGAACAAACGGAAGTAGTCTATAAGTGTTGTAATCAGTGTGAAGCATCATATATCGGTCAGACTAAAAGGCATCTCAAAATATGTGTTAATGAGAAAATAGCTCGATTATAATAGTTTTCTTTACTGAGCGAGAGGGTATTTATATTTAATATTTTTTTATTTTTCTTTGTTTTGAAAATAAATCTTGTTTAGAAAATATTGAGTAAATTTATAGTTATTATCTTAAAACTAATAAAAGACTTAACAATATATAATCAAATATATGTAATTAATAATAGTGATTTTTAATTGAGTGATTTTTAATCAAAAAACACCCCAGATAATAAAGAGAACTAGATGACTATTTTCGAGTACATAGATTGTGTAACAAAAATATAGCTATAAATATAGCTATTTATAAGCTTGAAGAATAGAAACCTGTTGCGTATTTACGTGTTCCTACTTTCACATCAATGTAGACGGAGAGGGTGGCATCGTTACATAATAGGTATGTGGATTAATTCGGTCCATTTTTGTCTTCCAAAAAAAGACTTTAGTGTGGAAAAACATGAAAAAGTACACTAATCAAAGTATTTGTCATCGCTTGCTATTATTTTTTCCCATCTGTCTGGCAGTTGTTGTATTCCGTGACGGAAAAACGACTCGTCCTTCGAAGCGATCCATTCATTGAGCTATTTCTCTATTTCCTCATAATTGTTGAAGTGCTGGTCCGTGTGCCATCGATCTGAACAAGTGATAATCGGATGGAGCAATGTCTGGTGAATACGGCGAGTGAGGTAAAACGTCCCAGCCAAGTGCTTCCAAGGTAGCCTTCACAATTTTTCTAACATATGGCCGAGCATTATCGTGCTAAAAGATCACTTTGTCGTGTCTTTTTGCATATTCCGGCCGCTTGTTCTTCAATGCGTTGTTTAAACGGATCAATTGTTGTTGGTAAAGTTGGACAGTGATTGTTTGGCTCTGTTTTAATAGCTCATGATACACTACACCCTTCTGGTGTATATACAGAGTGTATATCCCACCATATACAGAGCATTACTTTCTTCCGTGAATATTCCGTGGTGTCGATGTGGTTTCCTGGGTCGCAAATGGATTTCCTTCATTTGGGATTATCGAAATATATCCATTTTTCGTCTCTAGTCACAATACGATGCAAAAAACCTTTTCTTTTTTGCCTGGCAAACAAGATTTCAGACATGGCTTTTCGGCTCTCGATGTCTCTTTCTTTCAGTTCGTATGACACCCATCTTCCTTCTTTGTAAATCTTTCCCATGGCTGTCAAACGCAGGAATTGTTAATCGATCAACATTCAACAATTGCGCGAGCTCATATTGCGATTGACACGGATCTTCATCGATTAGCGCCTGCAATTTCTCGTCCTCGAACTTCTTCGGCTGACCCGGACGAGGTTTGTCATCGATACTGAAATCATCACTTTTGAAACATCGAAACCATTCTCTGCATGATTTATCGGTGGGAGCACCATAAGCTTCTACGAGCATTCGATGAGCTTCAGCGGCTGTTTTCTTCAAATGAAAACAGAAAATGAGAAATTCCCGGAAATGATGCTTTTTTGGCTCGAATTTCGACATTTTCGAATCAGGTAAACACGATGTTATTGTTACAAACTCAAACGTTTATCAACTGAATATTATTGCCAGATTTCGAAACTAAAAAATAAAGCCTTTTGTAGATTAGAGATTTGAAAATTACATAGTATAGCAATTGACCTCCAGATGGACCGAATTAATTCACACACCTAATATATCGATCTAAAGAGGGAGTGTCACACCGTCACATTCTTTTTTTTATAAAAAATTCTGACATACAATAAGTTTGTTTATGTATAGTTAAATTAGTGTATACTTTCTATATTTAAAGTAAAATATTATGTATTTGAAAATACATAGTATTTGGCAAAAGCGATAAAAAAAGTTTTGGTGCAGTCTAATGCAACAATAATACTAAACTAATGTTATGAAATATTATACAATCTGCAAAGATGCACCATCTTATCATTGAATTTATACACAATGATGATACTATTTACAATTTTGTTAAAAAATAACTGTTAGAGATATTTATCATTTAGTTATGAATATGAGGGAACTAAATGATCTCAATTACTTCATCTTACACTGCTGTGAGTTTCTCCTTATCACCCTGCAAATTTAAAGTATCGCCCTGTTTCTTTATGAAGAGCATTTCAGCGATCTTTCTCTTCTTCATCTTCGACTCTTCATGCAAAATTACCAACTTATTCCAGTCAAAATCAGTGAGATTTTGAGACACAATGTTTGCTAACAACAGAGAAACGGTCATTATGCCTTTTAATATTATCATTAAAAATGCTTATTAAACAATTAACAAACAACAAACTAAAAACCGATAGTTATCCCAAATAACTGTTCCTGAGTTAAAGATGCATTGCAAAATGCTAATAATATTAAAAATCTATAGCATATGTAACAATTTTTATGTACTAATAATACAAAAAAATCTAATAAAAAAATCATGTTACGTTGTAATTTATTTCGGACGTACCTACGGATGATAGATTCTATAACAAGCATCGAAATTTCGTCACTGTTTAAACCATCTGACCCATCTTTTAGATAATTTTACAGCTCAAAATATCAGCTCAAAAATACAAATCAAACTTGTTAATCTCTTATTTTTTAGCATTACCCAACAAGAAATCATCATCGATTGACGACGAAATGATGTCGAATTGATGTTGAAACGATATCGACGAGTCATTTTGCGATTTTCTCGTTTGCCAGGCTAAAAAAAAATTTTTTTTGTAACTGACAATAAAAGGTGAATTTATTACGACAACCCCAAGTGCAAAAAATCATGGGTGGATCCCGGGCAACCATCGATATTAACACCAATGGAATAATCACGGTGAAGGCAATGCTCTGTACTTAGTGAGATCAGAAAGGCGTAATTTTTTACGAGCTACTGAAAACGAATAAAAGTCACGACTGACCGCTATTAACAATAATTATATTGATTAAACGATGAATTGATGCGAAAAAGACCAGTAATTGACGCAAAGTGATTCTTTTGCAGGATAACGCGCGACCACATGTTGCAAGGAACTGTAAAAAAAACACTGTTGGAACTCGAATGGGAAGGTTCTCCCACTCAGCCTATTCTCTAGAATCCCCATCGGATTATCATCTTTTCCGATCGATGCAACAAAGCGTTCTACCATTCGTAGAATGGTAGAATCCAACTTTTGCAAGAAAGATGGAAAAAATCATAGAAAACAATGACAATATTTTAATTGATGTATTATTAATTCATTTTCCTATTGAAATAAATGCATTGTTTAAGTAAAAAATGATGACAACTAAGTTTATTACTTAGTATGTAAAATAAAAAATTTTTAATAATTTGTACATTAATATATGCACAAATGTCAATAAAGCAATAATATAACACTATTTTAATAATTGAAATAGTTTATAGATAATAAAAATAACAAATAATTTGATAATTATTCGTAATACATAATTAAATAATTATAAAAGTACAAACATTGCATATGTCTTATTTCCAAGATAAAATGCAAAAATGAATGTAACAAAATTAATATTATATACTTTAGCACTACAAAAGAACGGAATTGATTAACGTGAGAAAAAAGATTTTAAAATTTGTAATTTATCGCATCTTTTTTTATTTCTCCGGTTTCATTTTTTCATGCTACGTAACTAGGGACAACGAGGGTAGCGAGATTGTTATGAGTATCAATCCCCAGGCGCACACAAGACGCTCCAGACTGTAGAGCTCTAACGATCGGTGGTTTCAATCAAGAGAGCTATTTTAAAGATGCTCGCACATACGCAGTAAAGCAATGCTAACAGATGTTATTAAATTTTATTTGTATTTTATTGCAACGAGAAATATCGTTTGATTTCTCATGAAAGAAGAAATAATATAGTAGAATATTTTTTATTATTATACATAAAATAAATATTACAATTTATTGATAGAAATAATAATGGAAATAATTAAATTTAATCTGTTGCGCCGATTTACTGTAGGAGTTTAATGTAAACAAGAAAAATTGTAGTAAACTTTATATAAATAAACTTTATAAATGAATTAATATTTATATTCCATAATAATAAATATAAATATTAATTCGATAACTGTTTTGAATAATTCATAATAATAAATATAAATATTAATATAACTGTTTTGAATAAATATTATATTATATATAATATATATATAATATATGTATAATATATAATATTTACTAATATATTAATATTAGCAACATATGTATACATACATATGTTTACAATATATTATAATACAATATTAAGATATACAGGGTATCCCAAAACCACCTCACAAAGAACTCTCAAAGACGTCTAAATGACTCAAGTAACAATTTGCGACATGTTTCAACTTCAGCTGTCAAAATGGCCGATCAATATTAGTAACCATGGCTGGCTACTGTATCATGCTGTAAGGCGAATAAAAAATGTGTAATAAAATTATTTATTTTGCACTTTGGAGAATATTCTCACAATAAATTATTTTTAGTTTGAAATATGTATATATTTGGAATGCGCTCACGCATGCATTCCTGATGCACGCACTTAGGACAGGCCTTCCGGCTCGTCAGGGACTCGCATAAAGATCTGCATACGCAGGATCATAACAACGTGGAAATCTCGATCACCGTTCGACTTGATCGCGGGGAATCGATTCCATTGGCCGCGACGAGTCACAGGCGCCCAATCGAAGGGCGGCCACCTCGCCGGTCAATGTTGACGCGGCAGCTTCGCTCGTTTCGGATGACTTTGACATTAATGCGAGACGAAAACAAGCGAGCGGAAAGACGTCGTGCTTCTGCGTTCGATCTGCCAACAATTTCCGGAATCGTTGCCGGCGCTGATTCTCGAGTGTTCCAGAGACATGACCGATAAATACCCCGCGCTCGAGCGGCAGGACGCCATTCTACTGAGACCTCCACAGAGTCCAGATGTCGGTGTGAGTTCAGGACAAATGTCAAATTCTCAGTGCATTGAGTGATACTCAGAGTCGCTCAAGTTAGGACACCGTCCGTGCAACGCGTAACTGACCGCGTCGCAAGCGCAGTACGCGAACACCCCACTCTTGCGAGCGGACATTCAAACTGACGTGAGTCAGATACCTGTAAATACTGTAAATAGTGTAAATTTTATTGTAAACACAGTTACATAGTAAATTACAAAGCTTAAGTGTTACTCAATGTCGTTCTGTTTTGTTCCCTGTACCCGCTCCTACGCACATTGCACAGTATACAAACGTAATATTTATAAACGGAAACATTATTTTATTGGTGCTGAAATAATGAACTAATAGAAAATTCTACTTTGCGGTTGTATTCGTTTTGGAGCGTCGTACAGCAGCCACCTTCTTAGGGTTTGTTCGCGTCGCAATACCCCAATATGCTCCTACTCACTCCAATACGCTCCAATCTATAGTATACGTAACGTAATACTATAGTTTGGAGCGTATTGGAGCGAGTAGGAGCATTGGGGCAAGCGACGCAAACAAACCTTTAGTTATTGATATTGATCGACAGCTAAAGTTGAAGCATGTCGCAAATTGTTACTTGAGTCTGAGGGTGCGTTCCGTTATGCACTGCAATACTGTCGCTATGACGTCACAGAAGTGTACTGCAGATGTCGTTCCGTTTTAATTTCGTATACTTCCAAACTGCTACAATGTTATAAAAAGGAACGTATCACAGTACACTTTCTGCAAGTATTTGTTGACGTTTCAAAAATAAGTGAGTATGGCTAATATAAATAAAAATATAATTGCATTAATTGAAACTACATTAATAAAAAATATTAATGAGACTGAATCAAGTGACAGCGATTCAGATGTAGAAATTTTAAAAGAATTAATTGTGCGATCTCGGGTGCCCAGAATAAAATGCAAAAATTATGTAGAAAACATTGTCACATTATATTCAAATGTGGATTTCTTTCTGCATAATGCAACGCACCCTAAGTTACTTGAGAGATTTAGATGTTTTTAATTCTTACATTCATTATTCGTAAAAAGAATGTACTAATGCAATGTATAGAGAAGTGGGAAAACACATAATGATAATGCAATTGTATATATATTTATATGATAATCATAATATCATAAGGGAACTATTCATAGGATTTTATCACTTGTCATTTCGCCATACCTGAGTGCGCGAAATTTCTGTCATACGTGAAGTATCGCTTATTATTTAAAAACTATTGTAGCCTCGATTTTTGCATTAGGATTTTCGTCTTGAAATGTTTAAAGAATCTGCTATTGTAAGGGTGTGTGGTGATTTTGGGACCCTGTATAAGTAGTAGTAAAATATACATATAATCAAGACTACGCGCGCGCGCATACGCGCATATACGCACACACAAGCAAATTTCTATGCAGCAGAATTACAGCTATCGAATTTAACATGTAGTTGAATGCCATGTTTCATACATATATGTTTCATATATGTATGACCTGAGAGAAGGATATTAAAAAAAAACAATTTTTATTCTTAAGGGAAAAGTAATTAAACCTCGAATTACTTTGGGCTTTTAATAGGAAATAATTTTAGTTTCAAAAAATGCAGGGAATTTCTTAGAATAGCTATATTAAAGAAAACAATATTGTATGTGTAAAATTTATGTAGTGAAATGTATAGCGTGGGACATACTTCTTCAAGTTTTATTCGAGATGCATTAGAATATGTAGATGTTTATCTTTAGGTGGACAGAGATTCTTACGGTTTGTCACTTCCGTAGTTTTTTAATTTTTATTTCAAACTCTGCAACGCACACGCACGTTGGTGCGCGCATGTAATCTACACGTGCATTCATAATCGAATGTTTTTCACATTTAGAGCCTAATCTTTTTAAAATAGGTAAAAATCAGCTGAAAATGATACATAAATGATATATATGATACAATAATATGATATAATATATATGATATAAATGATATACAGGGTGTCCCAGAATCACAGGCCAATCCTGACAGGGTAGGTAGGGAATGGGGTGGAGATGGGACACCTCTGTCCGATCATGCACCCCCGCGGAGATACAGAGGGTGGAAGTAGTACGAATTCGCGGCGCGCTATGACAAGCCGCTTGTCGGTGAGGCAAGCGCGCGAGTAGTGGTGTTGTCTTCACTAGCCAGGGCAGCCGAGAATCCGTGTGAGCTGCATGCACGTAGTAGAAGGCAGTGAGTGAGGGACACTAACGTCGCCACGAAAGCCTTAAAACTAGAACAGAATAACATATTTTATCTCTTTTTTACATATGTTTAAACATTTACTATATATATTCATACATTTGTATGAATAAGATAAAAAAAACTTTTTAAAAGAAAAAAGATTATTAACCAGCAACTGAACCATTTTATTTATACAGTAGTTTTATCATTCCTTTCACTTCAACTTTTCCATATATTTTATTTTTTTGTATATACACACACATATATAAATATTCACATATATTTCTTACTTCTTTTAAGTGGATTCACCGCGGCAGGCCGTACCTAGCAGAGGCCCGCCACAGAGTTTTCAATTTTTTTATCATAGAAAGAAAATCTTAGTCGGAAAATTATTACATTCATGTTATTTATTGGGTTGGCAAATAAGTTCGTTCGGTTTTTTGTTCGGAGCAACTTCACTCCATTACGATCTTGTATTTCTCAGTGCTATCGTGACAATTGTCTGCGTATCTGAAAGGGTAGGTTTCACTTAACTTCTCAGCGAATGTGCGTTTGGCTAACTTCAGTGTTGTGTTTTTCGTAGCTGTGAATATGGATAAAAATAACATGCATTATTGCCATATTTTACTGTATTATTTTAAAGAAGATAAAAAAGCTACGGAGGCTCATAAAAAGATATGCAATGTGTATGGGGAAAATGCCTTAACCAAACGTGTATGCCAAAAGTGGTTTAGTAAATTCCGTTCTGGCGATTTCAAGGTTAATGATGCGCCTCGTTCCGGTCGTCCGACCGAGATTGATTCAAGTGTTGTTAAGAATATCGTGGACAAAAATCTGTCGCAATCAGTACGGGAGATTGCTACAGCACTGAATATATCTCATATAAGCGTTGAAAATCATTTGCGCGCGTTGGAATACGTTTCTCGGTTCAATGTTTGAGTGTCGCATAAATTGACGGAGGCGAATTTGACTATTCGCGTATTGATCTGTGATTCGCTGCGAAAACACCAAGAATACAACCCAACGTTTTTGTCTCTTTCTTCGCTCAGCTAGCTCTCTAAACCAGTAGTATTGCATTTGCAAACATACTGTTGTGTATCTATGTATCGTATCATCATTGTATAAATTCAATGATTACATGGTACGCCTTTGTATAAGATTGCATAATTACATTAAGTTATTTATTATTGTTGCATTTATTATTACTGCACTTTTTTTATCGCTTTTGCTAAATTTCAAACACATAATATTTTACTTTAATTGTAGGAAGTATACACTAATTTAACTATAAATAAATAAATTGTATCAGAACTTTTATATGTGACGGTGTGACACTCCCTCTTTAAATTATATGCAACGATACCACTCTCTTCATCTACATTAATGTGTAAGGTGATAGGAATACGCAAAAGGTCTCTATCCTTCAGCCTTTCTAGCTTATATTTTCGTTACACAATCTATGTACTCGGTAGTCATCTAGTTCTTTTTACTTTTTTATCTAAAGATAAAATTTATATCTCAATTAAAAGTCACTATTATTAATTACATATTTTATATCATTGATTCTTTTACTATTTTGAGATAATTATAGATTTAGTCAGTATTTTCTAAATATGAAATAAGGAGAAATAAAAAAATTTTAAATATAAATACCCTTGGTCAATAAAAAAAACTGTAATTGAACTATATTTTCTTATTGGAGTTCAAAAACACTAAAAACCGATACTTACCTCAGATGACTAGTCTTGAGTTAAAGATGCACTGTAAAATGTTAATAATACTAAAAATCTGTACTAAGCATATATAACAATTTTTAGTACTGATAATACTAAAAATCTAATTTAAAAAATCATATTACGTTGTAATTTATTTTGGGACAAGAAACGTACCTACAGATGACAGATTTTATGGCAAGTATTGAAATTGCGCTGATGTTTAAATCTGACCCATTTTTTAGATAATTTTACAGCTCAAAATATTAGCTCAAAAATTCAAGCTTGTTAATCTTTTATTTAGTGCATTACCTAGTGAAAAATGACTCGTCGATTGACGACGAAATGATCGAAACGACATCAATCGACGAGTCATTTCTCGCATGGCACTATATGAAAATTACAACTGTACTTTCCTTACTTTGCTTATGTTCAAATTTTTTTCAGTTTTTTTTCTTTTTACACTCAGCAGTACAAGATCACACACAGTTTACTTTACCCATAGAGGCTCTCAAATACGAAAGTATTAGTTTCAATTTGCTGAATGAATATCTGTCAGTTAATAACAGAAATAGCGGCATTATCTGAATAGCAATGTAAAGATTGAGAAAGATGTTTTCATCCATATTGAACGATAAACTCTATAAGTAATGATATTTTTACAGGTTTTAACTGATTTGATAACAAACATTCCGTAATTCAAAATTTTAATGGTGCCCTTTTAGTATCTAGGCATGGCATGACACGTGGCATACCTTAAATCCCTCTATTCGGAACGCTAAGAAAGTATAAGCGAGTATAAGCGAAAATATTTGATGTTTTTGCTAAAAAATTTATGACGTTATTGCTTTTTACGAAAGTGCTTTGAAGCATTTGTAATTGTAAGTCGAATAATGATAGCAACAATTGCAAACACTTTCAATAAAAAACTAAGCAGAACAAACTTAAAAGACCATATATAAATATATATGTAAATATAAATGTAAATATAGAGAGATAGACATAGTTAAAAATATAGATAACAAGACTTGCTAATGCGTTTAGAGATATTTAATATTTTATTTTACCGATGTAATAAAATGTAAAAGTTTAAATAAGTTTGTCATCTAATTTATATATTTTCTGATTTGTGTAATACTTGTACTAATATAATTCGTAGATTATTTTCATTATTAAGTTTTCTTGAATATAAATAAAACGATTTTATATACATCAAATAAAATGATTTTATATACATATATTAAAATGTATTTTAATAACTTTTATACTTTTTATACTTTTATACTTTTATACTTTCAATGTATTTTTAAGTATTTTAATTATTATTATTATTATGTAAAATAAGAAACTTTTAATAATTTGTACATTAATATATACCACATAAGTCAATAGAACAATAATATAACACTATATTGATAATTGAGATTGTTTATGACAATATAGGTAATAAAAATAATAAGTGATTTGATAATTTATAAGCCATAATAATTATAAAAGTACACAAACGTTGAATATGTCTTATTTTCAAAATAAAGTAAAAAAAAATATATAACAAAATTAATATTATACTTTAGCATTATAAAAGAATAGAATTGAATTAAAAGAATTGAATTAAAGAATAGAATTAACATGAAAAAATAGATTTTATAATTTGTAATTTATTACGTCTTCTTTTATTTTTTCTTTTTTCTACATAATCCAGGGGCAACAAGGGTAGCGAGATCGTTGCAATGAGTATCAATCCCAAGCGCACACAAGGTGTTCCGAACTGTACAGCTCTAACGATCGGTGTTCCCATCCAGGAGTTATTTTAGAGGAGTAAAACAAATGCTAACAGATGTTATTAAATTCCATTCGCGTACGTATTTTATTGTAACGAGAAATATCGTTAGATCTTTCATGAAAAAAGAATAGAACATAATAGAATATTTTGTATTAAAAATAAATATTATATTGATAGAAATAATGATAGAAATAATTAAATTTATTGATCTTGCGTCGATTTATTATAGAATTATTTATTTAATGTAAGAAAAATACAGTAAACTTTATAAATATAAATATAAATTCAATAACTGTTTTGAATAATTCACATAAAGTACTATATAAAATTTATCAATATAATTTCCACACACACACACACACACGCGCGAAACTCCTCTCTCCCTCTTTTATTCCTTCACAGAATTCTCATTATTATTCAGTCGTGTTCTAGTGATCTGCAGAGAGAGACGATTAGACAAATAATTCTCAAGGTTATAACGTAAAATTCTTATGTGCGCCATTATCGTTTGACATGTCAAATCTAAAACAGAAATAAAATCGTTAAAAGGATGTAACCAAAGTCCCACTTTGTATATTCAAGCTTATTGGTTAAACTAAACTAAACTTATTTATTCTCATAATGTTTAACTTTCGCTGGACGTGTGACGATATTAAAAACTAATTTTTATTAAAACAAAGAGACAATATAGTATTGGATCAATATCATTTCACATGCAATCGTTTAACGCGCATGAGTTCGTCATTTAAATGTAATAAAAATTTATATTTATTATTTATTATCAAAAAAACGAAAGAAGATTCAATACGACCAATGTAGTCTGCTATTTCTCTACAAGGTTTAAATAATACAATTAAATAATAACTTTTAGAATAATTAATAGCTATGTAAAATATATAATACATATATTACTTTATTTATAAAATACATTCTGCGTGTATTTTGGTATTTATAAATTTATACTAATAAATGTATATACATACAATTATTGATTTTTCTATTTTTATTATATACACAGTTGTAAACAGATAAATACGCAATATAATACGCAATGCAAATTTGCGATATCAATGAGATGGGAAATAAAATGATATCTGAATGCTTGTAAATATCGTAATAATTATTAAAGATGCTTGATATGTTTTTGATACTCATATTTCAAATATATTTCAAAGTCTTCTACGATACTATTGTGTTTTCTTTGTAATTTTCATACTTTTTAAATATAAAAAAATGTCAATATTTAGAGTGCAATCTTCTAATAATCTCAGTAAACTTTGAAATGTTAGAAACGTATCACGAGGTAAAAAACATCTGAGCAATTGATTTTTTTGAAAGTGTCCCAGGATTATCCATTTACAGACACCAGCTTTCATGTGAGCGTAGATATTAGAAACTTAGAGATTGCACTTAATGTATGGAAATTAATAAGTACTTTATCTCGCGCTCTCTCTTATTACATAAATATTAAAATTAAAACATTAAATTGTCTTTTAAACTAATAGCTTTTTAATATACAAACTTTAATTATATTATATTTTTAATTTAATAAAAACTTTTATATATAATAGCAAATAAAGAGTTGCATTGATTGACATATTTATACAGCACAAAAGCTTCCAGATACTTACATTGCAGGAACGTTGCAAGTTACAATGTAATATTACGCAGGCATTTCAGAGAGATACAATTGTAATATTTCAGCGAAACGATTCAACAATATTGCAAATATTAAAACATATATATAAAACATTATATATACACAGCATCTGATAATAGGTGTAATACTTCTCGTGAATAGGTAAAACGAGAAATAGAAAACTCAATAGAAAAGTCTTGTCATTTTACAGTTTACATAATAATTTATGAAAATTTAATTAACAAATATCTACGACCCATACATCACTGCGATTCAATGGCAAAAGACAACTCAGCATTACGCGCTATTTGCAATTACTAGAGAGATGCTTCTTCTAATGTCTTACTTTGTTAGCACGCATAGAAACCGCGAATACGTCACGCTATTGAAACCGCGAACGATGCGTCATAAGTTAGAGTGAAAAAATATATTTCTTCATTCTAACTTATTGCACTAGTTAGTACTGAAAAGAACTGAATCCCGGATGCACGTTTATTTGCAGAGTTCTATTGAAAGGCATTTACTATCCATACATTTATTATCACAGATACTGTATATCCATATCTGTAAGATTGCTGAATTTAAGAGTTTTAAGTTTTCGCTTCAAGAACGCTCCCAATCTCAAATAAGATATTTTTAATTATAAAAATGTTAAAAGAGATATTATTAAACCTTTAACAAATATGCCTTTTCATTAAAATAACACAAGCACATACATATATGTATACATACAGTACCACAAAAGCGTATAACATAATACACAGCCTTGTAGCCAAGAGGCGGTTGGGGTTTTTGGTAGAGGGAATAGTCCCCCTATTTCGTCATCTAATAGATTTGTTAGTGACGTTTATTTTGTGAAACAGAGTTGACGAATTTCAATATGAATGTTACGTACTGGAAACGTTTCGAGGTGGTATTTTTATGTTCACACCCAAAAGGTTTTAAAATGTCATACAGAAAGGTTTCTAACTATTACATATTGGATGGTCAAGGGCATTCGTTTGATGAAACGGTTTAAAAGCATGCATAATGATCTTCCGGAGCGCGAAAAAACGCGAATCACAACATCACACGCGAGAATAAGGATATCATAGGACTGTTTGAATCAAATTCCCAACTAAATCTATGACAAACTAAAAAAATGCTATTGCAAAAGAAAGTAAAATTCAGTCTAATGACAATTAAATTGTTGTAAAAATCAGGATGGCGCGGCACGCTAGAGAAATCGTTGCTCAACCAAAAACACGTGGAAAAACGAATGGCGTGAATCTCAGCGCATATCAGTATGGATTAGAGCAATGTAATCTTTTTCGACGAAGCATCGTTCTGAGCATGGGTACACATCAGGCGTGCCTGTTTTCATCGGCCAGTTTTACAGTGCATTGCTAAACATTCAATGAAAGTACATGTTTGGGGTTGCTTCTGCGAGCAAGGATTTGATTTTTTTATGCGTCTTCACAGGCAACTTCAACTCCGAAAGAATAAAACAGATATAATAGCGTGACTTATTGCCTTCTGCAAAAAAAAAAGTTTTTTGGAAGGGAACAGAAAACTGAATCCTACAGAAGGATATGGAGAAAAGAGTCTCCTGGCATACCTGGAGACATGTAAACTATTCTAGAGACATTTATACACAAAATTTAATTTATAACATATCAACAAAAAATATATACTTTTATATATAATATTACAATTTTATATATAATATTTATTATATAATAATTACATGTATAATTTTAAAATATATAATATTACATATATAATATTACAATTTATTATATATTTTTAGTATTATAAAGACTTATACAATAAATACTTAAAAGAAATACAGAGGCCAAATAGGAAACGTGATCGAGCAACAACAAGGATGACCTTTTTCTTAAAAAATATATATATCCGACAAGAGTTAACTCAACTATATTTAAAATGTATACAATGAACGTTTCGACTACACTGAGTCTTCATCAGCATTAATACAAATTATAAGAAACATTAAAACATAAAGCCGTTGTTCAAGAAAACATAAGTTGACATAAAATATATAAAAATGTATAAAAGTATAACGTTATATAAAGATGAAAACGTAATCATTCCGCAGGTACAACTCGATGATAGAAATTAAAAACGTGGTCAAATTAGGCGGTCAATAATAAGGACGCACGACGATCTCACAATAGTATCGTCAAGGTAAAAAATAAAACATGTGGTACAACCTTATTCTTCGTTACTTATACAATAAAATAATACATAATGTATAAATTTAAAATAAATACGTAATTTTGTCAAAATAATCACAATTACATAATATTAAGTACAAATAATTAATTTCGTTATATTATATTATATTTCGTAATATTATATACCTACTAGATTAATTATTCTAAATTCTACCAATGACAAACTTAAAAATTTGTCATTCAAAGAGTGACCCAAAAAAAGATGGTTTTTTCGCCCCTTTTTGGTCCCTCGATTTTGGGATTGAACTGTGTGCCAAATGATACCTTACAATAAGACATTAATCACAGAGAAGTTTCAAGTTGAGGTGACAATTGTTATCAGAGCTGGGGGGGGGGGGGGGTCAAAGTTCACTGACACTATCTTTTTTGCTTCAAAGCAATTCAATTTAAGAATTTCAAGCGAAATGGATAATTGTAAAAGAGTTACCCCAACGTTTTTTAGGTCTCTGAATACCAATCTGAAAGAGTGACCCAAAAAAAGGTGGTTCTGTCGCCCCTTTTTGGTCCCTCGATTTTGGGATTGAACTGTGTGCCAAATGATACCTTACAATATGACATTAATCACAGAGAAGTTTCAAATTGAGGTGACAACTGTTATCAGAGCTAGGGGAAGGGTCAAAGTTCACTGACGTACTATTTTTTTTGTTTCAAAGCAATTCAATTTAAGAATTTCAAGCGAAATGGATAATTGTAAAAGAGTTACCCCAACGTTTTTTAGGTCTCTGAATACCAATCTGAAATTAGATTTAAAAAATTCAAAATAGCTGACTCAATATAGCGAACTCTGCATATGAAATGTTTTATTTTTCAATAAATTCAGTCAAATAACTTGAAGCTACATATCCTGGAGTTTTTTAGATGGCTATTAATGAATTTTAAATCAAATATTCAAAATTCAATTTAATATGGCGAGCTGTGCACAAAAAAATGAATTTTTTCATGCATATGTTATTAAATATCTTTTAATTTATGAGGGTTACTCTAAAAAATTATTCTTTTCTTATACTTTTTCCTTATTTTATTTTCCTTATTTTATTTTATTTTTAAAAAAACATCACCATATTTTTGTACTCATTGATAAAGTTAAAACAGGACGAAATTCAATTACAGAGTACTATTGTACATGTGAAAGTGGCGCGCGAATGTCGGATGTTGCAGCCACATAATGACCATCGTATAGTTTCTTGGATATGGTCAATATCATGGAGTACATATATCCAATCCTAATATATGTAATATATCCATAACGATTCCAAAAAAATAAAATCGAGAAAGATAAGTCTCAATATGTTTTTTCATTAGGAATAGATTTACAAAATCACCGAAATAAATGATGTTGATTTCTTAAAATAAATTGTATTGAAAAAATCAATATTTTCAGGTATTTGGCGCATTGAATTGGCCATTTTGAATTTTATCTGAAGGATATCCGATCTAAAATTGATTAACAGCTATCCAAAACCCAGGATATGTAGCTTTAAGTTATTTGACTGAATTTATTGAAAAATAAACCATTTCGTATGCAGAGTTCGCCATATTGAGTCAGCCATTTTGAATTTTTAAAATCTAATTTCAAATTGGTATTCAGAGACCTAAAAAACGTTGGAGTAACTCTTTTACAATTATCCATTTCGCTTAAAATTCTTAAATTGAATTGCTTTGAAGCAAAAAAGATAGTGTTAGTGAACTTTAACCCCCCTCCCCCCAGTTCTGATAACAATTGTCACCTCAACTTGAAACTTCTCTGTGATTAATGTCTTATTGTAAGGTATCATTTGGCACACAGTCCAATCCCAAAATCGAGGAACCAGAAAGGGGCGATTTTTTAGGTCACTCTTTGTCTTCGATAATAATCATAAAACAACTTTATTTATGTAAAACTAATGGAATACAGATTTTAATCGTAAATTATAGTGTAGACTGAAAGAAGTTTAAAACAATTCTTCCTGAAGAAATATCATTAATATAATATTAATGAGCTATATCAAGATTCTAGCTGCGACCAAAATTGGCGAACAAAATTTTATTAGTTTAATTGATATAATTATAGTTAGATTCACGCGTATTGTTATTAGTGTACACAAAGTAATATATTTTATCTTTTTTTTTTATATGTGTAAACATTTATACATTTATACATGAATAAGAAAAGATTAACTTTCTAGAAAAAAAAAGGACTATTAACGAGATCTAGCAATTGAACCATTTTACCGAGTAGTTTTACCGTTGTACTTTTTCCATATTTTGTTTTGTTGAACACGTAACACATTGTAACACATTATATGATATACATATAATATAATATAGATATTTCTTATTCTTTTTCCTTTCAACATACGTACATACGTATATATATATATATATGTATACATATGCATATAATATTATTTTCTTTATTAATCGGATTTTTCTGACTTGATGACTTGACCCTGTAGAAAATAAACGAATTTTATTGATATATTCGAAATAGATGTGAAAATCGTGACAAATTATAAAAAACTACTTGTACTCTAGCAGTAAAATTAAAAAGCTAAGCAGCTACAAGTCGACATTGTGTAACATTGTGTTATACAGTGATAACAGTGACTACATTTACACGGCTCAATTTACATCAAAATTATAAATATTGATGTTATAACTACTGACGTTAGATACCGTATAAATTTTTTACAACGAAGTTACTGATTAATATTGTAACTTTGTCGTAAAAGAGCGTTTACACGACATCTAATGTCAGTAATTAACATCAATGTCATACTACTCAAAAATTAAGGGGACACTTGAATTCGTTCGAAAAAATGTCAAATTTCAAAACACTGTATTTTCAAAAATTGACCTACAGAAATAAAAAAAGGAAATTAAAGATTGAAGACTCTATTTTAAGAGCTCCTTTTGAAATTTTCATGCTATATCGACAAATTAAAGTGTTGCAGCCTACAGAATTAAAATCTACTAAAACTTAAAGTAGATATCTCGGCTTAAAAAAATCGTACAGAAATAAAAAAAGGAAATTGAAGCTGAAAAGATAACCTAAACAATAAAATTAGTCCGGATATTGAGAAAAATTTTGCCAAGAGACAGTGGTTTACAAAAATCTAAAAAAATTAGTTTTGGTAGGTCTTGATTTTATGGACTGCAACATTTTAATTTCTCGATATAGCATGAAAATTCCAAAAGAATCTTAAAGTAGAGTCTTCAATTTTCTTCAACCTTCAATTTTCTTTTTTTTTTATTTTTGTACGTCAATTTTTAACAAAAATACAGCGTTTTAAAGTTTGACATTTGTTTTTCAGACAAATTCAAGTGTCCCTTTAATTTTTATGAGTAGTGTATAACTTCGGCGTTAAATTGGATCGTGAAAACGTAGTAAGTGTTCCATTGCTGGAAAACTTATTATTTATTTACGATTAAGGTAGGGAATGTGTCACAATTTTGTTCCAATTCTAGTCTACTGTTCGTTATAAATTTCAAGTAACATTCTTTCAATGCTAGTGTCAGATGAAGATGCAGCAGTGTCGTTAGTACTAGTGTAAAGGCCTAAACACTATGGAAAAACTCAGGCAAGGGAATAGCGATAGCGAGTGAAAACCAACCAATCAGAAAAGCCAAAAAGCTGGTGAGCTTTCACTCGCTATCACTATTCCTTGTTGCTATTACCTATGTTTTTCATTGTGTTTAGGCCTTAATATGTCATCTGCAATGGCAGTAAGAGTAATGAATTAAGGCTGTAAGACGTCAGAGTAAGCTGATGTTCCCAGTGTAGAAGAACATAGAGTAAAGGCTGTAAGCGAAATGGTTTAATTTCATTTCCTACGGTCTACCCCTTACTCTCAGCCGATGAGAGCTTGAGATTATAGTGCGAAACAAAATTCCTGAGTTTAAGCTGGGTCTACGTGGCACAGACTTCGTGTCTGCTTAGATGTTAGCACAAATAAAAATACTTTTGTGGATGAATGTCAGATCTGCACAGACACGAAGTCTGTGTCAACGTCCCGTGTCGTGTAAACCTAGCTTTATAATCCTTACTATACGCCATTGTAGATACTCGGGCGTAAGGAGGCCTTAATCCTACAAGCTATGGCGAGAATTCATAGTCGGGTTCTATATTTAAGATCGTCTTAAGTTTATCTTTAGATGCTGTATGAATCAGTTCATTGGCTGCGGAGCACCTGAAAATGAACTTAAAATAGTCTTAATTGTAAGATCTGACTATGAATACTATACCGGCCTATGTCTAACGCCTATTCCTTTAATCCACTACTCCTACTGCCGTTATAGACGACGTGTAACCGAATGTGTAAGCGAATAGACCAATCATATTCGATTATTCTTTTCTAAATTCAACTATGATTGGTTTATTCACTTACAACTTGCGACTAACGACTCATTGTAGAACAGGGATAAGAGTCAATGACTACGTTTACACGGCAACGATAATCCGGTTTAATAACAATCGTAGTTATAACTACTGACGTTAGATGCCGTATAAACAGGGTTTTACGCCGATGTTATAACATCAGTTGTAGTAACGCTACTCCTGCTGGAGAAGAGGAGTAGACTTATAAATTTGGCTTTAAAAAGACGTGTAAACGCTATGGATGTTATAACTATTGTATTGTTAACCTAAGATCAAACGTCGATTAACGTCGAACGTTAACCTGGTATACTGAATATACTTTAATACATATTACTGAACTAGATGTATGATATTAGATAAATACATTCTTATGTCACTTTGTTATCCTCTTTTTCAACTGGTGATTTATATATATCTTTTCATTGCTTTAAATTGGTAACACTGCTACAAATAGACAGATGTTATCACGGACTAAAGAATAGAGGGACCGAGTCAAAAGTCCTAGTTTAGGCGAGAGGGGATGGTAACTCAAGCGTGCGGGGGGGACTGCTTTCCGCCATATTGATGTAGCGATTCTCACACAGAGATCCTGTGTCTGTGACATGGTTACACTCGTGTAGTGGTGCCACGAGACATAACGAGTGACAAGCGTAAAGAGGTTAGGCGGTGATTTTATGTTTTATTATTGTTGTTATTGTTGTTATTGTTGTTTATTGTTGAAAAGAGAAATTATTTTACATCTAACAAGAGAATAAAATATATTAATTAGTTCCAATTCTTATTTCTTAATTCACGCATTAATTTATTCTATTCTTTTTATTTTTAAAATAAATAATTCCAATTTCTTATTTATAATATTTAATAATTATTCCTATTTCTATTTTGTTTATTGTGCGCAGGATCTGACTTTCATTTCTCACACGTACGCAAATAGTGAGTTCTATGTGTGGTGATTACTAAACGAATATGGCTTCCCCCCCCCGCCGCAAACGTGCCCCACCGGTACAGCTTGTGCTCCGTCCCTCTATTCCTTAGTCCGTGGATGTTATTACATCTGATAAGAAGAGTGGGGATGAAATAAATCCGTTCGTGTAAACAGACCATTTTTAAGGAGTTATAACTACGGTTGTTATTAAACCGGATTATCGTTGCCGTATAAACGTAGTCTATGTAATCCTCAATGTCAGATGATAGAAAGACTTGAACATTGTTAGCTCTCTTAACATACCTTCTGATCTACCAACTGGAAGACAGTTGGTAAGGAGGCACTTCTTTTTATCTTATGTACGAACTCGAAAGGAGTATGCAGTCGCCACATAATGTATGGAACCAACATGTTATGTTCTATCTCTTCTTTCTCAAATTTGGCAACGCAGTCTAGTAAAATCTTTTTGAATTTTTGTAACTTTTCAAGTGTATCAATACACAGAATCTCACTGCTACGTTTTATTTGATTGTAAGCATATAATGTATCGATCTGACCGTTACTCATTATACGTGGATGTGCAGCACATATTTCACGTAAAACCATTCCAACTGTAGGAAGAATCTTTTTACCAGTTCCACCCGCTTTAGCTTCAGTTTCATCAACAGATGGTTCAAAAATCCTTCTGTATGATATGTGTGGTCTGAATGTTCGCTTCGGCATGCTGTGCAATTCCTGCAAAAATAAGCAAATATGTGATTAAATTTACTTTTTAATCAAAATACTTGTCATCTACAAATTTAACTTTCTGTTATATTATATATATATATATATATATATATATATATATATATATACAGGGTGTCTGAAAAATTTTGGAAAAGCCGAAGTGTGCAGGTAGAACAAGTAAAATCAAGTAGAAAAGTCCTTTACTATTTTGTTGTTTTCGCAATAATTAACGAGAAATTAATTTAAAAGATCAATCCGCGCGAGTAAAAGCGCACGACGAGAAGAGACCTCCCTATTGCAAGATGATAGAAGCCGTGCGGCGAAGCGATGGGAGGCGATCTACAAAGGACGAACGCGGATCCTCGCGTCAAACCCTATTCGGATAAAGATCCGTTCGCTGCGGCGATTGCAAAAATAACAAAGTGGTAAACTTTTCTACTTGATTTTACCTGTTCTACCTGCAAACTTCAGCTTTTTTAAAATTTTTCGGACATCCTGGATATATATAAAGAGACAGTTTTCAGAACTATTTGTAACACCCTACTTTTATTGCATAGATGTTAATTATACTTTGCACAGATAATGATGCTACACGAAAATTTTTAAAAATCTTCAAGTACAGTATAAAATATAATACAAATATAAATATAATATAAAATAAATAAATTATTTTATAGATAAATTGCTAAAAATATATTATGAGTGAATATTATAATTAATCAAAAAAAAGAAAATAAAAAATATATATATAAACTATAGATATAAGAATTAACCTTTTTCATTCTCTAATAAACTAATAAACAAACTATTAATTATAACAAAATTAATTACAAGTAAAATATTGTAATTAAATCTTAAATATAGTCACAAATCTGAAATCTTTAATAAAAAATAAGATTAAAATAAGATTAAAATGAGAAAGAAATGTTTGAGCCATCACTCTATTCTATAAATTTCATTTCATATGTTGATATATTAATTTGTTTATTGTAATCTTTTTCTATAAATTATATTTGTAAGAAAACAATTTTCTACTAAAATATATTTTTTATTAAGGATATTCAGGAGTGATGACGAAAATGGTTTGCCTTATCCAATGAATTCTGCAAATTTAGTCGTTAAAAAAATTCTCACAAAATTTCAGACAGTTTAGAAGATTCATTAACAAGATAATTGAATAACAAAATAACATGTTCTTAAGCACATGATCAAAAGCCTAAAAATTCACATATTTCAATTATAAATGGTGAAAAAAATTTGAAAAAATATATGTGGGATATGTGGATTTAGAAAAAGATGGAAAATTCTTGTATCTAAGTGGAATAAATGTAATTAATAAAATGTAGTACACGACGCTTTCTCGATTTGAGCTAATATTACACAACGACACGACGCTTTCTCGACTCGACGCTTCGACAGCCAAACGCATTCTGCATTGATCGTTCTCGATTCCTGATTTTATATCGAGTCGGCTTTGCCTCCTCAAACGCTTCTGTTTTCGGTGACGGGTCCTTAGAAGTGTCGCGGCCGCGAAATACTATCGGCGATTACGTCGTCAAAACGTTGCTTCGCGGGATGTCAATCGTGCCGACGCTGACACGCGACTTCCTTTAATCTGCCGCTTTTCCTTTATCGTTAAGATATAAATAATACTAATACTAATATAGATACTATACTAATGGATAATACTAACTACATATAGAGAGAATAAAGAAATTTATGTAAAAAAATTACAAATCGTCAAAGTTCGAGCTGAATTAGGTGGGTAATTAATTTGTAATTTTTTAAAATGTGAATATTTTTCTAATGATGTAGTAAATATGGCAATGTCGTAGCGACATTCAAGTGGCGATAAGTTTGATAAGAGTGTCGAAATGTGGTAGAGGAAAAACAGATCTGGCGTAGTTTCTACACATATGTATATACAGGGTAGATCAGAACAACCTTTTAATATTGAAATGTCGCATTCCTGAGTGAATTTTGAGATGATTTTTCCTTTACCAAAATTTTCTCCGAAGCTTAATTTTTGAGTTATAAAGAGAAATAATTAACGAATTACGGAACAAGTACGGAAGATAGGCAGGGGCGATGCAACTCACCGTCCGACGCAGGTGATTACGTGGGACGCTCAGCTTATCACTATACGTATACGATGCACCTTTTATCACTCACTCACTCTCACTTTAACTTATTCTCACTTTTGCGTACTCACTCTATTTATTTTTGTAATTGAAAACTAATGCTGTCGAGACAATTTCGTAAAGAAATATCAGAATTGAGTCAGGAATACGACATTTTTCTCAATCACTTACCTAGAGATGCGATGACTTCGTGTTATTGTAGTTTCTTGAGAGATGGATGGATCGTAATCAATATTTTTTGTGACTTCCGATGTTGTGAATACGATGTTCTATATTTTTTGTGATACAAATAATACACAACGCGTGACACGTATTTACTTGGCGACAGAAAGCAGTCGATTGATTGTTGGTTATGGTTGTACGCCAAGAAATTATGTAATGTGTATTTCTTTGAGTGATTTTCAGTCAAAGAATTACTTGAAAATGATTGACAGTGATTAGTGATCGAGTGAGTGAAACATGTGTGAAAATGTGTGAAATGTAAGTTTATAAAAGAAGAATAGTTTGCGTTTAATTACTCAGCTGTGAATTATCAGTGGAACGCGATTTAATCTACGTAAAGGAACTACAATAACACGAAGTCATCGCATCTCTAGGTAAGTGATTGAGAAAAATGTCGTATTCCTGACTCAATTCTGATATTTCTTTGCGAAATTGTCTCCTAAGCTTAGTTTTTCAATTACAAAAATAAATAGAGTGAGCAAGAGTGAGAATAAATTAAAGCGAGAGTGAGTGAGTGAGAGAAAGACAGAAAGAGAATGTGTCATGTGCGTGTGTGTTTGTACATCGTATACGTATAGCGATAATCACCTGCGTCGGACGGTGAGTTGCATCGCCCCTGCCTATCTTCCATACTTGTTCCGTAATTCGTTAATTATTTCTCTTTATAACTCAAAAACTAAGCTTCGGAGAAAATTTTGGTAAAGGAAAAATCATCTCAGAATTCACTCAGGAATACGACATTTCAATATTAAAAAGTTGTTCTGATTCACCCTGTATAGTCTACTACGGTTGTGTACGCTATGTGTAAAATACATACATCTAATGTCACTCCAACGTTGTCACATCAAAAGAACGCGTTATCTTTCGATGTTGAGTGTACACGCGCGAATAAACTTTTAGCAGGGAAAAAGTACCTGTACCTCCCGAATATCCTTAAAACAAATTTACATTAACAGAATATTAAAACAAATGTAACACGTACATGCATATTCGCATATGTAATTTTGACGAAAAATTTTTTCATTTTTTATATAATTTATATGTATCGATTTTTTTGTACAATTAATTATTATATGGTATTTTTTAGTATTTTATTTTATGTAATTACATAAGTATTATATTAGTATTATTGTTACTATTAGTATTTTAGTACTAGTATTTATATTATTAGTATTTTATATTTATATTGTATTGTAGTTTATATTTATTGTATTTTGTATATAAATACAAAACATTAAAATATTAACAATAAATATATTAATAAACGTTGCTATGTAATTTTTCAATTTCATAAATTCTCATAATTACTATATAATATTTACTTTATTACGTTACAGTACTTATACATTTTTAATTATTTGCTTCTTTACTTCCTTACTTTCTAACATAATATATATTTTTGATAGCTAATCTTACTTTATTATACAGGGTGTCCCAGACTTCGCGCACCATAGGTAAATGGGAGATTCCTGAGATCATTTTGAGACGAAAATTCTAATACCAAAATGTCGAGGGTGCTATAGTTTTTAAATGAGAAGGGTTTATAGTTGACTAATTAAGTCGTCCGAAATTCGCGCGCTCAGGCATGGCACACTGTACAGTAGTGAAGGTGTTTTCAAGCCCCAATTCTATTCTCGAAATTGATAATTTTGCATATGTTGTTGTTATAATTGTTTCTTATTTTATTGTATAACCTCTTTTGTTAACCCGTGATCTGTCCTTATCTTTGTTTTATTGCCGGTGTTAAGGTCCTTTATTACATCTAGGTGTTTAACTTTCCTTCGCTTTAGGATAGCGATTACGTCGCGTAGTCTTATTCTATCGAATGCTTGTTTTAGATCCACGAGGCATACATACATTGGCTTGTTAAACTCTACGGATTTTTCGATGAGTTGCCGCAGAACAAATATTGCATCCAGGGTTGACCTGTTCGATCTGAATCCTGTTGCTCTTCACAGGTGGGTACCCTATCCGTGACCTTTTTCGTTAGAATTTTTGTAAGGAGTTTTGCTACGGAGCTCAGCAGCGTTATGCCTCTGTAGTTTGTGGGGTCACATCTCATACCTTTTTTAAATATAGGTACCGTAATGCTGGTCTTCCATTCCTTTGGAGTTTGGCCTGTGTCCTCGATGACCCGGAACAGTTGAGCTATCTGGGTCGCTAGCTCATGGCCGCCGTACTTAATCATTTCATTGGTGATATTATCGATGCCTGGTGACTTACGGTTTTTTAATTTGCTTATGGCTGCTTGTACTTCTTCCGCTGTAATCCTGTCATCGTCGGTGTCGATGTCCTCTGTGTCATCCATGGTTTCCTCCGGTTCCTCCACAGCACCCTGTTGTTGGTAGAGATTTTCGAAGTGTGATATCCAAGTTTCCGGTTTGATGGAGGTTACGCTTATTTTCTCGTTAATTGGTTTCTTCCTGTTTCGTAACATATTCCATATCTTCTTCTGACCCCCGTACAAGTCGTGTTCCATGTCTGACGAGAATTTCTCCCAGTAGTCCTTCTTGATACGTCTAATTTCGCTGTTTATCCTATTTCTTAATTTCTTATACCTTCCATGTTCCTCCGGCGTTGCAGTACCTTAAGTACGCATTTCTTTTTTCATTTGCCAGCTCTTTCACTTCCTCTGTAAACCATGGTTTATTGTTATTGCTTCTGTTTGCGTTGACTGTTCTCAACCCTATGACTTCCTTGGCGCTGTTTATTATGTTTTCCCTTATTTTTCCCCATACTTCCTCGGTTGTATCAGCTTCCGTGATGGGGTTGGCGGTAATTTGTTCCCTTAGCCTATTCTGGTAGAGGGCTTTCGTACTGTCGTTGTTAAATGACTCTATGTTAAACTTGTGTACGTAGTTTATCGTAGTTATATTAATAAAAATATTCAAGATATAATAAACAACAAATGTTTTTGTTAACCGAGAGGGTTTCCGGATGAATGTCACGTGCGTGTTGGGCACTTTGCCGACGTTTTGTAAACATTGCAACTTGCATCATCAGAGCTAGGAGCTCCGATTCTGAGCTTTTTTCGGTTGCGGTAGTCTTTATATACCCTAACAACCTCAACCGTGACAAAGGTCTTCAAGTAAATCTTATTTGGCATACCATCCTCCCGGGTTTTTTAATTGACCGGCCGATCAATTAAAACATTCTGATTGGCTGACCAAATCAACCCTCCCCTTCGCCCCACCAGGAACAACGGGGGTAGAGAGCTCAGAATCGGAGCTCCTAACCCTGATGATGCAAGCTGCAATGTTTGCGAAACGTCGGCAAAGTGCCCAACACGCACGTGGCATCCATCCAGAAACCCTCTCGGTTAACGATATCAATGGCCACGAAAACCTTAAAACTAGAACAAATGTTTTTATTTTATTATTATTAAAAATATTTTTTAATCTGTTCTAAATAATTTCACAATACTTATTTGTAATGTTATTATCAATGTGTTATTATTATGATATAAAATTACAACAAATTACATATATATAATATTTTAAATAATAATTATATATAATAATAATAGTTTCTCTAGTATTTTATACATTTTTTTTATGTAATTTGTGTTTAACATTATTATATTTTTATTTAACACATTAGTCGCCATACGACGCCGCCGTCGTACCGTTATTTGCATTTATGAGCCATACGACGGCCCGTCGTCGTTTTGTAATAATAACGAAAAAACAAATATTTTAACCAAATAAGTTGTTTGACACTATTTATGTAAATTTATTAACTTTATTTTGTAAAAATAGAGTTATGGCCTGTGACACATAAACAATTTTTAATTAAGGCGGCAGCTAACGTGTTAATCCAAATTTTCTAGTTATTTGCTTAAATTCTCTTATATTCTCTACGTTAGAAAAAAAGATACAGTTTGTGTTATTTTCCAAGATTATTTTCAATTTATTTCAGTATTACATTTGTATTTAGATATTCACACATTTAATGTGTGTGTGTGTGTGTGTGTGTGTGTGTGTGTGTGCGCGCGCGCGTGTGCGTGCGTGCGTGCATGCATAAAAATAAAAACAAAAGCGTATTTTTGTTCATAGATTAAATAAAATATAGTTTAAATAAAAGAAATATATTTGTGTTAAAAGACTTAAGAGGGGAGATGTTGTAGAGGTTGTAGAGGGCACCTAGGGAGTGCTCAGCAAATGAGAGACGAGTCAGACGGAGTCCTTTGTATAAGTTAATAAATATACTTGTTTTATGTATGCCAATGTATATTAATACAACTTGTATACTTGTTTAATAATGAGTATATTTATTAAATTAAATTTTGTTTAAATTTTGCCACTAACTGCAAAACGTATTTACGATTGACATGCTTATTTGCATGCTTTGATTGAACAGCTCAGCTGTTTTGTTAGCACATTTATTATTTTCAAAATAAAGTGCAATTATTTCGATCCTTTCTGCAATCGAATAAACCATAATGTCAAAACAACGAATTATGAAATTTACTTGTCGCAAACACTAGATAAGTACTGATCTTGCTAAAAACTATACTAAAAAGAATTTCTATTGGATGTTGATCAACATTTCAAACAATTACTACGCTAACTAACACGATTTGAACACCTCTTGCAACCGATTAATGGCCTGGTTAAAGATTATAAAGATTTATTTGTTTTAGATAAAACACTCTGTATCTTCTAAACAAATCGATCAAATTTAAAAAATCAAACGTAGAATTATAAAGAATTGAGAGACCTTTCCAATAATATATTACTCGACCCCCCTTCCCGTTTAAAATTTTTAAGGGTTGTCACCCCCCGCCTAGGGGGTAGAAGTTGAGAGTAAGAGTTTTACGTCAATAGATGTCCCCCTTCCAATAATAATTGACATGTTTTTGCATTTTTTCGAAAAATCATTTTTGTAAGAGTTATTTAGTTTGTTTCCTTTTTGATGGGCCACCCTGTATATATATATATATATATTACTATGTTACATTACAATATTCAACTCGTTATTTTATGAAATTTCTATAAGAAATTACTCAACGTTTGAAGTTAGCTAGAATTTTTAAAATTGCTCGACGGGCCCTTCAATATCTTTTACAGTTTTTAAGGGGTTACACCTATTTGAATTTTTTTTTTTTGCATTTTTTTTTTATTGGCTTAAATGATGTGAAAACATCTCAAAAATGATATTCAATCGTAATTTTAGTCCAAAAAATTTTTTAAATAACCTTTTTAGCTAAATTTGTGAGTCTACCTTTGATGCTCCAAAACACTTTTAAACTCTTGGCGCGCTATAGCAGCAGTTTGGAAGATTTAAGTCCCAAAGAATTACTTACGTGTTGTCTTGGAGCATAAATACGCAAAATAGCAATGAATCATTCAACTCTGTTGTTTGGACCATAGCGCCTAAATCAATATCTAGTGGCAAACATACTTTGGATGTAGCATGTGATATAGCCACGATTTTCTTCAATGACGGATTTTTAAGCTTGCTACAAATTATGAAAGTGCTTCAATTGCCAATTAGCGTTGAATTACATAATTATTGCTTGACAATCGACGAACACCGTGTGAAAGCCGCAAATCGCTCATCATCAAAATTTGAAAAAGACGCTCGGCATGACTTAAAATCGTTAAGAAAAAAAGATGAGGATCAAAATCTGAACTTGGAAGGAATTCTTTATGGTCCTGGGATAGCAGAGTAAAGATAAAAAAATTAGCAAGCTCCTATTTTGAATTTTTCATGCAGTAAATCGTTTCCAAAACTTTGAACGCAATTATCTCAAAACCACGTTTTTCAAATCGGCAGTACAAATAACTCTTTCAATTTTTATCCAATCGACTTACAATTTTAACTGTAGCTTTTTAGATAGATTTTAAAGAGAAGTACACACGATTTTTGAGATCCATTAATAATTACGTGTTTTATAAACATTTAAAGGTCGATTTTTTTGGTGAAAAACAAAATTTTGGCTTTAAACTTGTGTCAAATTGCAAAAAATGATTATTTTTTAATAATCGTGTGTACTTCTCTGATAAATTTAATGTAAATTATAAAAAAAAAAATTTTTTTTTCCTAAGTGCAGAAATAAAAATGACATTTGTACTGCCGCAGACCACCTCCAAAAAAAGACACGATGCTTTGAGTATCTCTACATCCGCCATTTTGAACAAAAAAATTAAAAAAAAAATTATTTTGTATACTTCAATATATGTATAATAAACCCTCAAAATTTTATTTACATTGATTTATTTTATCACAACGAAAAAAATTTCTTAAAAAAGACTTTTTTCCGACCGTTCAAATAGGTGTAACCCCTTAAGTCAAAGACAGAATAAATTAGTTTTACATTTTGCTTGCTCTTGCTGTCTTGATTTTGTCGCATCATATCACCAACCGTTATAATATTTTTACTTCTTTTAAGTCATCTGCCACAACTGAGTTTTAAAGAAACTTTGCTGGCGAATAATTTCTTTAAAATATTTCACATTATATAAAAGAAAAATATTTATTTTTAAAACATTACGTTTTATCTATTATTTATTAAATAATAATAAGTAATTTACCATTTTTTAACAAGTATCGTACATACCATTATCATCGAGTGAACGAATAAGTAGTATCACTTAAATAAATGTCAACGTTATTTAACAAATCATACGTTAATGTTCTTCATCTTTTAGATCCATTTGTGTTTGCATTTAAGTTTATTTTAATATTTATTGATTCTACAAAATTAATATTATATTTTATAAATTTATTATTGTATATTATAAAAGATACGATTTTTGTCATGGCATTTAATTTATGTTTACAAGATACACAAGAAAAAATACATATACTTTTGTTAATTACATTTTGAATGTAAAAAAAAAAAATTTATAAATTGAAATTTAAAAAGAAATAGAAAGTAAAATAAAAAATTGTAAATATTGTAATGTAAATATTGTAAATATCTAAATATGTAAAAGGTAAATATTATATTTTAACTTTAAAATGTAATATTAATTTATAAAATGTTAATATTTAAATAATAAATTAATTACACATGATTTTACATTAAATGCACTTGCATAAATACATCTATAGATACATATTATAGATACATCTTACAATTAGTTAAATAACGAAACTTGAACTGATTGAACTTATTTTGTTACCATACTTGCGAAAGTTTCCAAAGTGTACTACTAAACTCTTCAGAGTCTTTATTAGATTATTGTACTACTGTCTTAGTTTCTTTTTCATTATTTCATCCTCCGGAAAGATAATTTAAAAATGTATTCTTAAACAATTATATTTTTAGTCACAAATATAATATAGACTTTATATATATAGGTATATATATATATATATATATATATATATATATATATATATATATATATATATATATATATATATATATGATCAATTTTTTCTTTTTCCTTTTATGCTTCCCTCAATCTCTGAATTTATTAGATTAGATGTGCATTCGGTTTTTTAATATTTAATCTTGCTATATTGTAATTATCTAAAATTATGCAAATAAATGCACGGAAATTGCTTCACATATTAACGAAAATAACAATTCATTGTGCACGCGTGCGTGCGCGCGCGCGCGCGCGTGTGTGTGTGTGTGTGTGTCACTAGTTTTCATATTCATTTTCTTGTTGCTAAATGTCAATAATTAAATATTTTTTTACAATATATTTCATTATATTATAAAATCCTTAAATCTACTCGGTGGTTTTACATTTCTTTGCGGCCTTGTTCTTAGATCCTGTTCCTTATCGCCCTCTTCCTCTTCTCCTACCGAACTATCCCTTCCCACATTAATATTTTCTTCCTCCGAGTATTGATCATTAACGTTTGACGCAATATCATTATGATCATCGCTCTCTTCCTCTTCGTTATCTGAATCATATGTTGTTTTTAACATTGGACCAATACTTGATTGTCTAATCTGACTGCTATTTCGTCTTAGTACTTTACCATTGTTATCTCTAATTAAGTATGACCTAGGTTCCTTACATATTTTAATAATTTTGGCCGGTTCCCAAGTACTTCCTTTTTTAAACGTAATATTTTGATCTATTTTGAAATCTGTCTGCTCCCTTGCCTTACTATCATAGTATGATTTAAACTTATTTTGCTTGTCAATTAACTTTGAATAAACCTGTTCTCTGTTTACTTTTGTACTGTCCAGAGATTTTTCTAGTATCGGTAATTTAGTTCTCAATTTACGGTTCATTAATAATTGTGAAGGTGAGTATCCTACACCCGTTATTTCTGTATTCCTGTAGTTTAATAACGCTATGTCTAAATCAACTTGTTTTTTGAAAAATGATTTCGCTATTTTAACGCCACTTTCCACTTGACCATTACTCTTAGGATAATATGGAATGGACGTAGTAATTTGTACTTCAAATTCCTTCGCAAATTTCATAAAATAATAAGAACTAAAAGGCATGTTATCCGCAATTAAAATTTCCGTTATTCCATGTGTCGCAAAGCATTTTTTAAAAGCAGGTATAATACTTTGAGTAGTTTTATCTCTTATTTTTATAATTTCTAACCATTTTGAGTAGTAATCAAAAATGATTAAGTAATTGTTTGTACCGTATTGTGCTAAATCTGCCGCAACTTTCACAAAAGGTCTTTTCGGAATATCATGTTTTATCATTGTCTCTTGTGTTTTAGCAGGGAGAAATTTCTCACACCATCTACATTTTTTTACGAAGTCATTAACATCACTGTTCATACTAGGCCAATAAAATGTTTCCTGCATTCTTTTTAATGTTTTATTAATTCCGACGTGACCTTCATGTGCAAGTTTTAACATTTCTCCTTTTAAACTATCAGGTACTACTACCTTATTCTTATACAATAAAATATTTTCAATAACAGTGAGATCATCCTTAACATTTTTTATATGCTAATATTTTTTTATTGTTTTTGCTAGCATTTTGTGGCCAACCATTAATACAATACTCCTTCACTTTCTGAAGTATTGCATCTCGACTAGTTTCATATTGAAATTTAACTTTTTTCTCTTGTGTAATATTAATGATTGCCTGAATATTATGAATAACTTCAAGCATACTCTGATCTTCTTCAACTGGATCTACGCAGTAATCTCTCGACAATAAATCAGCCACATATAAGTGCTTGCCTGGGCAGTATTTCGTTTCTAAATCAAATCTTAGCAGTTTTAACTTTAACCTTTGTAATCTTGGTGACACAACATCTGCTAACTTTTTATTCATTATGGAAATAAGAGGTTTGTGGTCAGTCCACACCGTTCCTACCGCTTTCCTACCGTATATGTAATTCTTGAATTTTTGTGCCGCAAAACTTATGGCTAACAGTTCCTTTTCAATCTGCGCATATTGTTTCTCCGATTCAGTTAGACTTCGTGACGCAAAAAATATTGGCTTTCCTAATTGTAATAGACAAGCCCCTAAACCTTTGCTTGACGCATCCGTTTGTATAGTAATTTCTTTATTGACATTGAAATTTGCCAATACCGGTGCTTTTGCTAGCATTTTTTTTAACTGTTTAAATGCCAGTTTATGTGTTGATGACCACGAGAATTCAACGTCTTTTTTCAACAAACATCGTAACGGTTCCGCTATTTCAGATAAATTCGGAATAAATGTACGGAAGTAATTGAACATCCCTAACACTCTCTGAACCTCTTTCTTATTCTGTGGACTATTCAAGTTTAATACAGCTTTACTCTATTTTGATCTGGCTCCACTCCAGCTTTTGAAAAATTATGTCCTAAATAACTTACTTGACTGACTCTAAATTGAACTTTACTTGGATTAAATCTAACACATAATTTTCTTGCTCTTTCCAGTACTTTATTTAAAATTAAATCATGACTCTCTTTTGTTTTCTCAAAAATTAAAATGTCATCAATATATATTATAACTCCTTTTATATCACCAAAATTTTTTTCATTTATTTTTTGAAATAATTCTGGAGCTAGACTTAAACCAAACGGTAATCTTTTAAATCTATAATTACCGAAAGGTGAATTAAATGTGCACAGTTTACTTGACTTTTCATCTAGTTCAACATGGTAAAATCCATCTTTTAAGTCGAGAACAGTAAACCATTCCTTGCCTGTTAATGCAGCACTTACTTCTTCTAGAGTGGGTAACAAACATAATTCTCTTTTGACACTTTTATTCAGGTCAATTGGATCTAAACAAATTCTCAATGTACCGTTTGGCTTTTCTACAACAACTAAATTACTTGCCCATTCTACTGGCCCATCTGTTTTGACAATTATACCCTTCTGTTCAAGACCATTTAGTGTTACTTTTAGCTTATCTTTTAATGAATGCGGTATACGTCTTGGAGGTCTTACAACTGGACAACAATCCGATTTTAGCAAAATTTTACACTTTCCTTTAAATGTACCTGTTCCCGTGAATAAATCTTTATTTCTTTTAATAAATTCCTGTTTATCGTCTATCTCATTTAACATGTCAATTTTTTTAATTAATCCTAGCTCTATACATGCTTTTAAACCTAATAGAGGCAGTCCTTTCGTTCTAACAACAATAAATTCTTGCATTTTAACACAATCTTTTACTTTACATTGTAATTTAACTTTACCTATTGGTGTAACTTTGCGTCCACCAAATGCTTCCAATATTACATTTGTTTTTTCTATCTCGGTCTTCCTTAACCTACTTAATATTTTGTCCGGCAAAACATTTACTTGTGCTCCTGTATCCAGTTTAAATTTTATAACTCTTTCGTCTATTTCTACATTTTCATACCACGCCGCAACACGCATTTGATTAATCTGTCCCTTAACAATATTAACCGATTCAATTGTTAGATTTTCCTCTTCTTCCTGGTCTTCAATCTCTTGAACTTCTTTCACCCTGCATGCTGCTTGAAAATGATTTAGCTTTCCGCATCTGTTGCACTTCCTTCCAAACGCTGGGCATTCCCTTGGTCCATGTTTCCTATTACACCTGCTACACTGGAATTCCAATTCTCTTGATCCCTCTCCTTTATCCTGGCTTTTTAGGACATTTTTTGTTGTCTTAATTTTCGTTGATAGTTTTTTGTCAATTTTCTCCACTAATTTCTCTTCTTGCATTGTTTTAACCCTCTCCTTTAACATTTCCTTGGCCCTGCATATTTCAATTGCCTTCTCTAATTTTAAATCCGTTACACTTAATAGCTTCTCTTGTACTGCCAGATCTGCTATGCCTAATACTAATCTATCTCTGATCATATCCTGTTCATCTGCGAATTCACAACTTTTTGCTAATTTTTTGAGTTCCTTTACGTAGTTGTCCACTGGTTCATTTATTTCTTGAACACGTTTGTAGAATATAAATCTTGTTTCTCTTTCTTGTTTAATACTTGTTTAATAATGAGTATATTTATTAACTTATACAAAGGACTCCGTCTGACTCGTCTCTCATTTGCTGAGCACTCCCTAGGCGCTCTCTACAACCTCTACAACACATCAGAAATAAGAAAAAAGAAATTAGAAGAAGATAAATATGTATTTATTTATATGCTACTTCATAAATGATGTTCTTCTTTGGAAGCAAGTATTCATCAAATTTTCGTATTACTAACTCATAATTCTTCTGATCTTCTTCATCAAGGCCAAAGTTATTAAAAATATCAATTCCCTCTTCACCAATCGTATTAAGAAATATTGCCACTTTGACTTCATCAGGTTTCAGTTGTAATCCATTCGCTGTCATATATATATTGACTCTTTGTTTAAACCTTTTATAATTGTCCGCAATATTACCAGTAAAATTTAGTGGTGGCGGAAGTTTTGTCTCCATTGTACTCGCCTAAATATAATTCTGCCACCCCCTGTAGTATGTTCTTTACTTTCCCTACAAAAAATTCATGAAAAATGCCTGTTTTTTGACCCAACGAATGAGACTGGACCCTTAACTTAATTTTCTTCCTGTTCCTCCCTGAGGAAGATTTCTAACCTCGTATCTAGATGGTCGTACTTTTTTACTAATTATCAGCTGTCCTTCCTTATTCACAGCACATCAATTAATCAACACCGACTGCGCCATGTTTTATGTATGCCAATGTATATTAATACAACTTGTATACTTGTTTAATAATGAGTATATTTATTAACTTATACAAAGGACTCCGTCTGACTCGTCTCTCATTTGCTGAGCACTCCCTAGGCGCTCTCTACAACCTCTACAACACATCAGAAATAAGAAAAAAGAAATTAGAAGAAGATAAATATGTATTTATTTATATGCTACTAGCAACCCACGTCGCGGCCTTGCCGCGTTGTAAGGGCTATCGCACACAAAATGCATAGCGTTGCATAAACATAACATAAGACCGCTGGACCAATGCGCATCTTATGTAAATCAATATGGCGACTTTTTTCTAGGTGTTTATTGGTCCAGCGGTCTTATGTTATGTTTATGCTACGCTATGTATTTTGTGTGTGATAGCCCTAATTTGCTGACGCATTTCTGTTATGGGAACTGTCATACCCGTCGCCACCTATCGGCCCCTGCGCGTAGCTATGCGTGTTGCATACATAGACTTAATAGACGGAGCCTAAGCTGCCTAAATGGGCAAGGGGGGTAGTGATCTTTGCCGTAAGGGGAACGCAGTAGGTGAACAGTAACTTCGGTTAAACTCGGTGAAACTCGGTTAAACTCGGTAATATTTCGCTATGGTTTACGTCACGTATACTATAGATTTTGTGTAGTGATACAGCGAAACACAGCCGAATATTTCCGAGTCGCGCCGGCGAAACTTTCCGAAGTTAGTGTTCGCCTATCACATGTTTTTTGTAAAAGTGCTACTTACTAATGGCTTAAAAGCATGTTCCGAATTTAGTATTGTATAAAACACAATTAAAATTGCGGTCTTATTGTAAGGAAAATTTCGTGCCACGGGGTTACGTTAAAGTTAAAGTTAAAGATACGGATAAAATAAAAATGTTAAATATATACATTGTTAAATATGATAGAGATCCGTTGTTGGGCCGAGAATGGATTAATCAACTAAAGAAATTAGCTTCAGTTAAAAATAGCTTAGAAGAAGTAGAAAATATTAAAATGCTAGAAGAAATAAATCAAAAAAGATTGACCGATCTATTGGAAAAATATAAAAATGTCTTAAACGAGGATTTTGCGCATATTGAAAGACATCAAGCGCATTTGAAGTTAAAACCGGATGCAAAACCGGTATTTATTAAAAGTCGTGTGGTACCTTTTAAAATTTTAGAAAAAGTTGAAAAAGAATTAGAATGCATGGTAGAAGCTGGAATCTTAGAAAAAGTTGAATCTTCGAGATGGGCGACGCCAATCGTGCCCGTATTGAAGAAGAACGGTGACGTTCGAATTTGCGGTGACTTTAGTGTCACGGTAAATCCAGCATTAATTGTAGATGAGCATCCTTTGCCCACAATAGAAGAATTATTTATGTCAATGTCCGGCGGCACGATATTTTCTAAAATAGATTTAAAACAAGCGTATCTACAGTTGCCAGTCGCGCAAGCGGATAGAGAGATACTTACTTTAAGTACGCATAAGGGTTTATTTAGATGTAATAGATTGATGTACGGTGTGGCATCGGCACCGGCTATTTGGCAGAGGACAATAAAAAACATATTACGAGGAATACCAGGGGTAGCAGTTTTCCTCGATGACATTAGGATCGCAGGAAAAGATATTGAGCAACATTTAAACCGATTAGAGTTAGTTTTGAAGAAATTATCAGAACATACGTATAAACTTAGACAAATGCGCATTTCTTAAGGATCAAATTACATACTGTGGTTACGTGATAAGTAAAGAAGGAATCGGTAAAGAGCCAAAGAAGATTGAATCAGTTCAAAAGATGCCCAGACCAACTAACGTTACTCAGTTACGAGCTTTCATTGGTTTAGTTAATTATTATGGGCGATTTATTAAAAACCTCAGTAATCTCTTATACCCTCTAAATAATTTATTAAAGAAAAATGTTGTTTTTAAATGGTCGAGAGAATGTGAGATAGCTTTTAATAGAGCTAAATTAGAATTTGGAAGTAAAAACGTTTTGACTCCTTTTAATCCAAAACTGCCTCTGGTACTCGCCGTAGATGCTAGCCCGTATGGAGTAGGAGCTGTACTTTCACACATATATCCGGATGGTACAGAGCGTGCAATTCAGTATGCGTCGAATTCCTTAACGGAGACACAAAAGAAATACGCGCAGATTGATAAAGAAGCGTTTGCAATTGTATTCGGAGTCAAAAAGTTTCATCAATTCTTGTATGGAAATCGTTTCACATTATTAACGGATCATAAGCCGTTGGCTCAAATTTTTAATCCTAAAAAAGGGCTTCCAGCATACAGTGCATTGCGTATGCAACATTACGCGGTATTTTTGCAAGCCTTTAATTTTGAAATTAAATATCGTAAATCCGAGGAACATGGAAATGCGGATGGATTTTCACGATTACCCATACAAGAAAAGAGAGCCGGAAATTACGATACAGTCGATATATTTCAAATCGAGAATTTGGAAACGTTGCCTGTAACAGCGAAAAACATTCGAGAGGAAACGAATAAGGATAAATTTTTAAGAAAAGTTCGGCAAACATTAGAGAAAGGGAAAAGTCTCGCTCCATTAAATTATAAGGATAACGAATTTGCGTTACAAGACGGTGTAGTTTTTGGAAAAGAGAGAGTTGTTATTCCAGAAACTCTAAGACATAAAGTATTAAACGAATTACACTCGGGTCATTTTGATACAGTGAGAATGAAACAATTGAGCAGAAATTTTTGTTGGTGGCCGGGAATAGATAAAGATATTGACCAAATTACAAAAAATTGTAGAGCATGTATTACTTGTAGTAACAATCCTAACAAAGTTAAACATCACTGGGAGGCTGCGTCTCAACCGTTCGAGCGGGTACACGTAGATTTTGCAGGCCCGTTCATGGGACGCATCTTTTTAGTGTTAGTGGACTCTCACACAAAGTGGCCAGAGGTACATATTAAGAAGAATATGTCGGTACAGAATATTATCGACAAATGTAGAGAAATTTTCGCGACGTTCGGCCTACCACAAGTGTTAGTTTCGGATAATGGTCGCACATTTATAGCCGCAGAATTTCAAGATTTTTTAAAAAGAAATGGTATTTACCACAAACGCACAGCTCCGTACCACCCAGCTACGAATGGATTAGCAGAACGATTTGTACAAACGTTCAAACAAGCGATGCGTAAATTAAACAGTACCGGCAGTAACATTGAAACTAATCTGCAGAAATTTCTTTTTCATTATAGATTAACGCCACATTCAGAATCGAATAAATCTCCCGCGGAAGTTATGTACGGCAGGAAATTAAGAAGCAGATTGGATTTAATTTTCCTAAAATAAATAAAGAAAGGGAGGCTTTAGAGAGCTCTAATATTATAAAAGAATTTAAAAAGGGGGAAAGAGTTGCGGTACGAGAGTATTTAGATAAAAATATCAAATGGCGTTTTGGAAACGTAGTAGCAAGGTTAGGTAAATTGCATTATGAAGTTAGGTTAGACGATGGACGAGTTTGGAAGCGTCATCTGAATCAAATAAAAGCGATAGGAAAGCACAGTAGTAGCAATCCGCAGCCCAGCGAATATTTTGACCATAATGGTCCAGTAGAGTCAAGCATAAATTCAGATAATGACTTACAACCAAACATATCAGGAAATTTCGACCCTGATTGCTCGAAACACCGCTCTGAAAATGAGCAGACAATCGAATCCGAGGAAGGGAGCACTGCTGAAGCCAACGTTCCACATACACCTACCTCACAGATTGATAAGCGGCAATCGAGAGTAGATCCTGAGGGACGTCCTCAACGAAACAGAAAACCCCCAGAAAGATACGGACATTATCTTTCACGGTTCTAAGCTATATCGTTCGTTAGACATTATTCGCTCGTCCTTCTGTGAGTCTTAAATGTTTAATTTACAGGGGGAAGAGCTGATATATATTTGATATTTAGATTTGAGTTCGCGCGAGTTACGACACCGACGTTAGGCGCTCGCGAACGTGTAAGCGAAGTGGGGAAGCTGTTCCTTTTTCCCGTTCGCTCATGCGAGAGATCGAGAGAGATCTCTGAGAGTTCGCGGTATTCGGTCACTCAAAAGTATTGTCATTGTATTAGCTACTAGAAATATAGTTATCTAAATTAGAAGTAGAGATCATTTTAACTCCTTGCATTCTTGCTCCATCTCACGAATACAACAATAATATAACATAGATATATTATTTAATACTACGCACTATCTTCAACTTCAAATGATATGAAGTTAGCAATAAAAATTAAGTTGACGCGAAACTATTAACTATTACAAAAAAATGGGACATGATGATTTTTTCGTTTAAGATTTTCGTCCAAGATTTGCATCTGAGCTAATGATCCGAGTTTTAGTATTATATATAAAAATGTCTTTTTTATTGTAAAATTGTTAATATATTTTTTACAATTATATATCAGATACATTAATAAATATTTTAATTTAATATTTTATTTAGATTTCTTTAATTTTATTAAAATATTTTAATTTAATTAATAAATATTTTAATTTAATTTTTTATTTAGATTTCTTTTGACGGTTCTGCGACAATCTTTATAAAAGTAATAATATTAATAAGAATATATTTATAACATAACATAGATATATTATTTAATATTTAGCATTAATATTAGCTTAGAAATTCAACACTTTTTAATACATAAAATATGTTTTTCAGTAGCAATATGCTAACTGCTCATAATAATTAATAAACAAACATCTCTTTATCATTATTCTCCTGTACAAATTTCAATGTACCTAAAACATTTTCCTCCTCTTTCTGTTTGTTTCATTTGGTCCTACAATCCTGTTTTCTTCCTGTTCTCTATAATCCTGACTTCTTCGTTTAACATTTGTTCCCAGATTATTGATCTTAACGTTTTGATACCCATGTTTTCATCAGAAATAAGAAAAAAGAAATTAGAAGAAGATAAATATGTATTTATTTATATGCTATATATAGATATATATTTATAATATAACACAGATATATTATTTAATATTTATCATTAACATTAGCTTAGAAATTCAACACTTTTTAATACATAAAATATGTTTTTCAGTAGCAATATGTTAACTGCTCATAATAATTAATAAACAAACATTAATAAACAGTAGATTTTAAATTTTGTCTTTTCAAAGCTTTTAAGAATGACTTTACTCATCAAAAGACAAAGAATTTTTATTTTTTCCTAAATAGATATCATGCATTTTTTATAATGTGCAGACAATACATGGTGTCCCATAACTAATATTGATTTTTCAAGGGATGAAAGAGGGTAAAATTCTGAGAGAGACGCGCGAAAGTTCTTCTGTTACTTTTCTCTTCTTTTATTACTTACAGAATTATTTAACTTATTTCTATTAGATATCGAGATATTCAAAGTCTAATGGATGACGGATAGTGGACGTCAATTATTCATAATTATAATTGTTTAAATAGATATTTAAAGAAATATTTAAAAAGAAAAAGAAAATTTTGAGCAGAATAATAAACTTGAAATGCAATATAATTATATTATTATATAAAATTTTAATTTATATAATTATATTAATTATAAAAAAAATTAATAATTATATTTATTATATAAATAAAAACAATAATATAAAAATCTCTATAATAAAATCCAAAACATTTATTATTTGTATATAATCTTAAAGAGAAATAAAGCAAAAACACATTCCAATAAATTTTATTCGACAGAACATAAACAATTCACTTCAGGTAGTGACTACATAGTACTACATAGAATCAATACTTTAGATATTTTTCAGTTACTTTTTAGGAAAAAAACTTATAGAAAATTTTAGAAAAAAAAGTATAATTTAAATTGCAATGGGAGTTAAAAAATATGTATATGAAAAAAAAATAAAAAAAAATAAATGTTTGGCTCATGACATGAAAACATGAAAAACTATATAATACTATTATACATACACACACACACACACATATATACACACATATATACACACACACACACACATATATATATATATATATATAACATAACGCCTACATTTCGATATTTATTGCCAGTACTGAAAAACTATATTATAAAACATAAACTATATATTTCGATATTTATTGCCAGTACTGAAAAACTATAGTATACGTGATGTAAATTATAGATTTCCAGTGTTTTGTACTGGCAGTAAATATCGGAATACACCCAAAATAATATATAAGGTTGCGTTCAAATTCCCCACCCTATAATACTAGAAGTGCACTATAATACTAGGGTGCACTATAATACTAAAAGTACTATAACATACGTGACATGTACTATAACAACGTCTAGTGTAAGGCGGGGAGCACAGACCATTGCATAACGCATAACGCATATGCATAAGAAATTTGATTGGTCCGTTAGCATGTGCATAAGGAATTCGATTGGTCGAATTCCTTATGCACATGCTAACGGACCAATCAAATTTCTTATGCATATGCGTTATGCGTTATGCAATGGTCTGTGCTCCCCGCCTTAGGGCTATCGCACACAAAATGCATAGCGTTGCATAAACATAACATAAGACCGCTGGACCAATAAACACCTAGAAAAAAGTCGCCATATTGATTTACATAAGATGCGCATTGGTCCAGCGGTCTTATGTTATGTTTATGCAACGCTATGCATTTTGTGTGCGATAGCCCTTAAGCGGGAAACACAGACTTTTGCATAATGCATAATACATATGCATAAGAAATTCGATTGGTCGAATTCCTTATGCACATGCTAACGGACCAATCAAATTTCTTATGCATATGCGTTATGCGTTATGCAATGGTCTGTGCTCAGGCCCTTATAGTTTCCTCAAATAAGACGTTTTGGAATCTGAACGTAATCCTAAAATAATATAACATATATAACATAAACATAAAATAAAACATAAAGAGATATATTACATCTTCATATAACATATAAATAAAATATAAATAAAATAAAAAATAAAACACATAAGTAATTCCTTTTTTCTTACCTCTTATCTCTTATTTAAAGTTGTTAGCGATGCAATCTTCTATTCTTAACAGTTATCTCGTAACGTCTCGATCACGCGTATGTAATGTACACTCAGTCTGATTTCTAGAAGCTCCAAAATCAAACTGTGAACATACGGAACTTTTAAAGGTCAGTGGTGCGCCGGTGCTGTGGCGACCTTCACAAATAATCCCCCCTCCTACTTGTCACTTTAACCTTTTCACCTGCGCATGCTCCTCCATGGACCTATAATATATGGATTGACTGCTCATGAGAGAGAGAAATGTGTTTCCGCCAGAACTGAGAGGGATGCAAAATAACTTCACAGTTTCCTTTGGCGAAACTTGCCATCTATTGCCCCCACCTTTTCCTGTTTTGTCACGGCGCAGACGTTATGCGCATTCTCGGAGGGGAACTGTGAAGTTATTTTGCATCTTTCTCAGTTCTGGCGGAGACACAAAATTCCGTATATAAGATAGGGAATGGTCTCTTCCCTTTTCTCTTTACCCTTCCATTCCTCCTCCTCCCTTTATCTTTCCTATCCTACTATTATTGTTCAAAATACTGGAATTGTCGCAACAAAAATTAGCGAAAACACAATAATCATTTAAAATCACCAATGCAAAAATTTCCGCCCATGAATGTAATTATCCCGATCAATCGGATTCATAATTCCATATACGAAGTCCACGGAATATCCGAAATAAACGCAACGTAATGCGTTAAAATTTTATATACGAATAATTTGCGATTAATCTCTATTACAATCCCGACTATTGTTTCTTCACGAAATACAATATGAAATCAGCTAATTATGGGCTCGCGAAAGACAATGAAAATGCTAATAATAAAATGACAAAAAGGATGATGACTCAAAGACACTTCTTCACTTAAAACAGTACTACGTGAAATATTTGATACATACCTTCAATTAACATATCAGATCGATTTGTTATATGTTTAATATAAAACGTAGCATCGAGATTAAACTGTGTATCGATACACACCGGAGAAATTTAAAAAAACTTAAAAAGATTTTATTAAACTGCATTATCGCATTAATTTTATAAAAAAACATCACCCGATTTTTTACTACATCCCCTACCTACCTTAACAGTATTTACCTGTGATTCTGAGACACTCTGTATAATACTACTATATAATACTACTATAATATTGCTCTATATAATACTACTATAATATTGCTAGCTTTGTAGGAGGAGCGAGCGAAAACATTACGTTGCAGATACCTTTTCTCTCGCACACTTATTGTACTTTGGCACGTTTGCGCATACGTCAGAGTAGTATTATATACACATGGTGTAAGTATACAAGGTGAACCATGAATGAGCAAAAGTGACCAATAAGCGTTGTGATTTTTTATAACGGCAATTCAAACACTCAAATTGTTACTTCTGACTACTGACTGTCTTCAAGTAAAATTTTCACTTAAGCGGGTACTTGAAGACAGTCAGTAGTCACAATTAACAATCTAAGCATTTGAATTGCCGCTATAAAAGAGCACGACGCTTATTGGTTCGACGAAATTCTCTCCCCTCTTCAAATACGCAATGGTTCACCTTATATACTTCCACCATGTACATACATATGTTTAATATAATCTCTAACATATGCGCAAACGTGCCAAAGTACAATAAGTGTGCGAAAGAGAAGGTATCGTCTACACCGTTACTATATTTACACGCAGGCCATAAGAGCGTGCTTGCAGAAGGCCGGTCTTAGGGCTATCACACACAAAATACATAGCGTAGTATAAACATAACATAAGACCGCTGGACCAATAAACACCTAGAAAAAAGCCGCCATATTGATTTACATAAGATGCGCATTGGTCCAGCGGTCTTATGTTATGTTTATGCAACGCTATGCATTTTGTGTGCGATAGCCCTTAAGGTGGAAGCACATAAAATTGCAGGAACCATAGGCAGAATGCAGAAACCATAGCGCATGCGCACGCATGCACTACGGTATAGAGCATGGATCTAAAGAAGATATGGATGGAGTCTAAAGTGTGTATACGGGCAAGGGGGCTGTGAAATTTGCGGTAAGGGGAATGCATAGTGCTATCTCTTTCTGTAGGTAACCTTCGTATGTTTCCGTCGCATATCCGATGATTCTCGAAAGATTATATATCCCATACAAGACGCAATGCGCAGTTCGGATATCTTCGGTTACATTCGTTACAAAGCCGAAGGTTACCTACAGAAAGAGACAGCACTATGCATTCCCCTTACCGCAAATTTCACAGCCCCCTTGCTAAAGACTCCATCCATATCTTTTTAGATCCATGGTATAGAGCATGATGTAAGAAACAAGGTGAAACAACGCGCATCTCGGCGGCTCGATGTGCGGTGAACCAATGAAATTTAGGTCCAAATATATCCGCGCAATTTGAATACGAAACAATCATATGTAATCACACGTACTTAAAATGTAGATGTTTTTAGAAAAAATAAATACGAAAATGTAAAAATACTTGAAATAATACAAACAAAGTGCAAAAATGTCTTTATTTATATATAGCGCTTAGATAACTTAAAATAATCAAGATAAAGTTAAAATAAATTACATATAAATCTTAGACAAGATAAAGGTGATTTAATTATAATTTATATAGACAAAAATATTTATATAGATAAACTTATATAGATAAATTTATATAAATAAAATTATATAATTTATGTAGGTAAATTAAGCAATTAGGATATGAAAACGACATATTTTTATTTCTAAATCTTCATTTGTTAAAATTTTACAAATAATTTAATGTAACAGAAACTATTATTTCTCTTTAAATTCAAAACAAATAAAAATCAAACATCAACGCAATAAAAATCAAAGTTAAAAAATAAAAAAATTATATAACTCACATTATAGGACTAAAAAATTAAAACTGATAGATATTGGTATTCTTAAATTTAGTAAGTTAAGTTTTAATAAATTCTGTTATAACGCTAGTCATCAAAGAAATTGAATCAAAATCTCGGATTTTTGGCATTGTGGATATAAGCCTATCTACCTTATCTTTTTATTACAAATTTTGTGCAATTTTTTGGATTTTTTCTTTAAATAGTTGTTTTCAATAATTTCTTTATTCATTCCTCTCAATCTGATATATGTACGAGTACGCACAAGACACGCAATCACTTTCCTAGGAAAGTTATTATTTAATTTTCTGCAAACAATATCTGTTAATCTATCAAAAATGTTACTTTCTCGATTTAAAAAATTTCCATGGAAGTTTTCGAATTCGCTATTCATAATTTCTGCTGCTTGGAAAAAGTCACTACTGGGATACATGCAATTTCCTCTGGATACGGATGAAAGCCAATCAGTAGGTATATTAGGAAGTGTTTTGGTTGGAACGCCCAAATGATTATAGACAGATTACATTACACTGCATTACACATTGAATTGTACGTTATAATTTCTAATATATTGTCTTTAACACAAATTACTGTTGCAATAAACACTGTTGTTATAAACATGAAATACAACAATTTAGCCATACATATAACCTCAATCTTTTATCTTTCCAAATTTCTTCTCATCCAAATTTAAAAAATTTGAAATAACAATTATCACAATTTTCATTAATGTATAAAGTCTCAACCTTACCTTCATGTTCTTCTTCTTTTTAAATAACCTTTGAATTTCTCCGATTAATCCGACTATCTCCGTTTAATCTATAAATACAGTATAAATACGTCCCAGTACCGGAGCCGTAGCCATATTGAATTTCAAAATTTGGACCTACTTCTGATTGGTCCAGAGTATAGTCTACTGCGCATCTGGTTACTTGTTTCACCTTTCTTCTTACATCATGGTATAGAGACGCTTTACTAAAGCACTAAAGATACAGGGGCCATATTCTTGAAATAATTGCGTATGCGTAAGTTTTACTGCGCAGGTTTAATCATACCGTAAAATAGCTGCGCAATAAAATCTACATATACGCAAAAATTTCAAGAATACGGCCCCAGGTATTCTAGTCTGCGCCATTTTTATCCCATTCCCCCACTCCTTGCTCTCTTGCTCCTTTAATGATATACATTTAACACCTTACTTAGAAATAATCTGAACAACAAATACTTCTCGCAGATCCTGCAGCAATATTATAATAGTATTTAGATGATTTTAAAATATGAACGAAGCTACAAAGTTCGAGCAGCTTAGGGCCGTGGCACATAAAAGAACTTAAGCAGTAAGACTTAAGACGTAAGAATTTCATCCATACGGAATTTTCGATGTTGCTTACGTTTCAAAATGGCTGCCTTACTGCTTGACCGTGATTAGTTGATTCGCTTAAGTCTTAAGTTTACTGCTTAAATTTTTTTATGTGCCATGGCCTTTAGAACATAACCTGATCACCATAAGCCGTCGTCTACAATGAGATTTTAAGCCTCAAGCTGTAAGAAATTGACCAATTACAGTTCAATTTGAGAAGAATAAGCGAATATGATTGGTTAATTTCTTATGGCTTAAGGCTTAAAATTTCATTGTAGACGCCGGCTTAGAGATCTCGATATAAATAGAGAAGCGACAACGGTGATCGATACGTGCGATATATCGCAAAAGGCAGCCATGTTAGTTCCACACAATAAAGCCGACGGCACGTAATAAGCACGAGAGTGAGAGAGAGCGAAAGACGCTCGCTTTCTCTCGCTCTCATGCGTCTTGGTCATGTGATTCAGAGAGCCAATCAAACCGAACCCCTCGTTGTTGCTTCTCTATTTATATCGAGATCTCTAATCACCATAAACTTCTCAGCTCAGCGACAAAGGGGCGAGAGGGCAAGGAGTGGGGGAATGGGATAAAAATGGCGCAGACTAGAATACTCACGTTTATAGTGCCTTAGCTTTACTAGAGACTAGTCATCTGGGGGTTTCGCGTGATTGGTGCACGTGACTTAAGTCCAAATAATGGCAGCGCCAATAAGAAACGCTGTTCACCGAGCGCGACGAGCATAAAATTTGGATTGAAATACGCTTGCACTTCGAATTTATAGTGGTATCGCTGAAATAATGATATATAAAATATATAAATAATAATGTATAAATGTATAAATAATAATGTATAATATATAAATAATAATGTATGAAGTAATAATGTATAAATGTATCTTCTGAAAAATGTATCGTAAGTGAAATAATTTTATTAAATAATAAGGAATTAATAAGGAATTAATAAGGAATTAATTTATTGTAATTATAAATAATACAATCCCAAAGGAAAAAAAATAGTTTGGTAATTTTCGTAACTGAAAAGTATTTTTATTTCCGTTTTTGTTAATTTTTTTTGTTTTTGTTTATTTATATCGCACGTACAATATATGAAAGAATACAAATTAATACAAGTAATGTAACGCAAATTACATTATATGAAAAAATAGAAGTTTTTTAATCTTGCTGTACTATTCGACTTTACTATATAGTTATACTCTTCGGGTCATATTGACCTGAACATCATACATGTAACACTTAAAAATAAAAAAAAGCAAAGAATTGTTAAAACTTTCTTCAGTCAAATTAATATTAAACAAAGTCGTAAAAGTGTACTTAAAAGTATACAGAAAAATAAAAATAATTTTGGGTCGAATAGATCCGAACAGATTAGCAAGGTTAAATAATTATCTTACACAAAATAAAATTAAGTATTTAATTAAACTATTTTATATGTCTATTAATAACTAATTGAACTATCGTACTGTTGCATGCATAGTCATAGTTTTACTATTATAAACTTTATTTGGTAATTGGGGTTTGGAATTATTTATTTGAAATCGAAATCTAATGAAACGCATCATTATTTTAGATTGTATGTTATGACAGTTTTTCAATGCATCACATTGCATGCACTGCATTTTTTCTTTAAAAAAATTAATTAAATTATGTTTTTTTGCATCAAAGTTAGTTTTCAAGTATGAAAGATATTGCCTGATCACAGTTTCCATCTTGTAAAAGTATTCAAATATTCTGTCATTGACAAAAAAAGCGTATTACGTCGAAAACATTTTAATTGAACGAATTTTGTATATTTTGAAATCAGTTTGTATGTGAGAGATCCAGCGGAATTTAAACACAATTTATATACAAAATTATATTTTGAAATACAGGACAAAATATATCCAGTGATGTAATATAATACATTTATTTCAATGTTCCCTAATTTATATCCTTTGTGGAAAAATCAGGGACAAGTGGTATTTTGTTTAAGATCGTCTTAAGTTCATCTTCAGATACTCCGTAGCCAATGAACTGATTCGTACAGCATCTAAAGATAAACTTATCTTTTAGATTGCCGCCGTGTTTTGGGCAGTTGGCCGGTCTCTAGTAAAAGGTCTCTAAGGCTGAAATCACGTGGTGCGGAATAGAAGTACGGAATAAAGAGTGCGTCATAGAAACAGCCAATCAGAGCTTTCCAGAAAATGTTGTAGTACTTCGACAAAGCTTTGATTGGCTGTTTCTATGACGCACTTTCTATTCCGTACTTCTATTCCGCACCATATGATTTCAGCTTAAATCCCACGATAGAGGCTAAGAGAGAGATGGATGCGAAAAGTTCCCTCTGTCTCTTTCTTGCCGAGCACTGTGATTGGCTACATGATTAGCCGTCTGTTTTCTCTCTTCTCGGGCGTCGCGTGATCGGCGGAGCTTCTATCGCGTCCACTTACAGGCAGCGGTAGCTTTTGCGCACTCTAGTCTAATATCTCTATGCTATTTTGTCTACTAAATTTCTTGCTAAACCAATAAAGATGCAGAAGTTCAAATCAGGTGACTTAAAGCTTAATCCTAATTGATTCTTAAGCCCGTATCATACTACCGGCTACAAAGGCCGACCTGACTGCCGACTCATGTCTGGCCAATCACAGGCTGCCTCACAGTGGTCTAGTTTCCACCGAAGTCTTCAATCCGATTCTACTTCGGTGCAGAACAAATTTATTATGCTGTTTCTACTGGAAGTGAAATAGGAGTGAAGAAGATCGATATTTCAGCCAACTTAATTTTTGTTTTTAACACAGTAGAAAGTTGAACAAAGTCGCCGTTTCATCATATGACCAAATATCACGTTTATTTTCCATTTTGACGATATGTACAGTAAAAGCAGAGAGAACTATAAGTCAGGTTATGTACAAATAGAGCTAGAATAGCCAATAGTAAAAAGTATAGAGGTTGGCATTACCTACTTTCGACTGTTTCCACCGGCTAAACTTTAGTGTCAATTCGCTCCCACTCCGATTATCTTGGTGGATCAAAACGGGAGTGAAATGATTTAATCTGTCGCGTTTCCATCGACTCAAATTCGGTTCTACGCCGGATTAGGTGCTTCGGTGGAAACTAGGCCAGTGATTGACCAGACGTATGTCAGCAGTCGCGATCGGCATTCGGCAGTCGGGTCGGCCTTTGTAGTCGGTAGTCGGGTCGGTTTTCGTAGTCGGTAGCAGGCATATATGTAATACTCCTATATTGCTAGTTCCGTATCTTCACAATGAGAGGATCGAGCCCCATAAAAGAGAGACGCACGAATTCCAAATATGGGCAGACGATCAAGCCTCGTTATGCACAGGCGCGTCTATTGAGTGAGTGTGAGCGAGAGACTAAGCATTAGAAAATGAGACGGAAAGAACACGAAAAGAGAAAACATTACCTGGTCATGTCTGCCTAACGCTGTTAGCGCATGCGCACAAAGCAGCTGAACCGTGCGCGAGAGAGAGATTATTATACGTCTGTACCGTAATGTTTGGACTGAGATTGACACTCTTCTAGCAATATAGGAGTATTACATATATGGTAGCAGAGCACGTATTGGGCACGTATTATACATGCGGTATTAGACATGTATTATATATCGTATTCTACAGTATAATACATCACTTAGTTTTATACATATTATAAGCTATGTGGCGCCATCTCTACATTATGAAATGTACCATCGACATGTCGATGATATGTAGATTTGTAGATTACAGTGTTTATCGTTTACATAACATTTAAGCCTCCTCTACAATCGACAAGAGTCTTGAAGTCGTAGAGTCGTCGCATTCATAAGTCGCATTTGAATTTGTGTTTGAGAAGTTATTTTCGATCGCAAAGCAGTCGTAGTCGCAGTCGTTTGAATTGAAATGGAATCAATTCGAACGATTGCGACTACGACTGCTTTGCGACCGAAAATAACATTCATATATGACTTACGACTACGACTTCAAGACTCTATTGTAGAGGAAGCTTTATGGGCCTTCTACAATAAGATATTAGTCGCAAGTCGTAAGCGAATAAACCAATCATAGTCGAATTTAGAAAAGAATAATCGAATATGATTGGTCTATTCGCTTACGACTTACGACTAATATCTTATTGTAGAAGGCCCATTATAGGGTTTGTTCGCGTCGCAATACTCCAATATGCTCCTACTCACTCCAATACGCTCCAATCTATAGTATACGTAACGTAATACTATAGTTTAGAGCGTATTGGAGCGAGTAGGAGCATGTTGGGGCAAGCGACGCGAACAAACCTGTAACGATGCACCCCAAATCACAGCATCGTTCCGCCGGACTAACACCGCCAAAACCGGCAATTGGGGCGCGGTGCGCCCCACATTATTTTTAATCGAATTCAAAACGAGTCGCTAGAGGCACGCAGCCTCGCGATGTTCGACGCCGAGCGAGCATGGGAAAACCCGACCGCCGCCGAACACCAACCCGAGCGCTTTCCCACTCCGAGCCGGCACGCGTACGCCGGGTGGGAGAATTTCCTTCCACATCTCCTCACAATTTTCCGAGTATAAAAAGGGATCCAAAAAGATCTCTTCACCGATTCCAGAGCTTGCCAGCCGACGCTATCAGCCGACGCTAGTAAGCTATTCCTGAACCTGTTCCTCAAAGCCGCAAAACCAGGGAGTCGAGCGTACTCTGTTTCCGTCGAGCGTTCTCGACAGCTGTTTCCTGAACACCGAATTCTCCGGGTAAAAGCAGCGCCCGGGGGTGGAGAGTGCTCCGCCTCCGCCGAGCGTTCTCGGCCGCTGCCAGAACCGAAGATCCAAATACGATACGGGACGTGGGGTAGAGCGTACTCTGTCTCCGCCGAGAGTTCTCGGTTCCCGCACGCACACCGACCATCCGTACCCATCCCAGAGACATCGAATAGAGTGCAGCAGAGCGTTCTCTGCTACCGCCGAGTGTTCTCGGTCCGGTTGTCTCATCCTGATACATTCCGCGGACTTCCGATCTCCAACCGCGGCATAATATCGTACCATCGCCATTGGCTGCGTTCAGCAGCAGAGCAGATCAGTGAGCGATCAGTGATTATTGGTCCTTTCTATTAGATCCCGAAATCTAGACCAATCATGTTGACGCATTAAAAAGAATTACTCAACAGTTGCTGCTGAACGCGACCATTGATACGGCGATCGATAAGCCATCGCGCCGCGCCACGAACCGCGGACTTTTAAATCAACCGTCGCTACGGCGAGACCGCGTCACCGCGCCGCGCCGAAGCACGTGCTCACCGCGTGCGCCCATCGCGAATACCGAAACCTCGTCTCGTTACCGCGCGGACCACGCGGTATCAGCGCTACAGCGCGCCCCACGCGCAATATATCCACTCCCCGCGCGAATTGTATATAGTTGTAAATAATCTATGTAATAAACTAAGTTATTTGTTAAGAACATAGCGTATTCACTTCAACCCATCGAACCCCGGATTCCGACGAGCTACGCCCGAGCGTTCGAGGCAACGGGTTGTTTTATGGCGCCCGAACAGGGACTCGAACCCTGGACCCTCAGATCTTTACATCATGATTTCAAATGAAGGGGGACTAGTTGACGTCAAACTGGCATATAATTGGTTTGAGTTTTAATTTCTACTGGCAAAGAAAATGATCGTACGGTATAGCTAATTATATTTGTACAAGGGTTATTTACATACAACATAAAATACTACAAATATCAATATTACATTAAGATTAATGAAATTTACGATTTTATTCCTTTAATTCTGCACCACCTTTTATAGCACTTGACAGCTTGACAGCGGCCATATTCTTTCTATGTGATAGAATGAGAAAGCACTAGGGGCAAATCGACGTTCTCACACTGTTTTAAACTGCCAACTTTCGGCTTCACTCTGCGAGCTGGGCTACATTCCAAAACCTTATCCGGGTGACTATAATACTAGAAGTTGCTATAGTATGGGTGCTTTCCAGCAAGCCGCAGTGTAACACAGTGTCCACCAGGGTTGGGCAAGTATTATACATGCAGTATTAGACATGTATTATACATGGTATAATACAGTATAATACAGTATAATATAGTATAATACAGTATAAATTACTGTATTATACTGTATAATACAGTCAAAATATGTAAAAAACCCCTAGAAAATGGTCGAATAACCCAACCCTGGTGTCCACTAGTGTGAGTGAGACACACTCAGTATATCTAGTGAGATATATGAGTGTGTCTCACTCATACTAGTGGACACTGTGTTACACTCACTGAACTATATATATACTGGAAGAGGCACTGGGTTGTCTGAAGCGTGCCAACAAAGAGAGAAGATTCCGGGGCAGCCTGTCTTTGTTGTACAGTCAAATCCAAAAGTTTATGCTAGTAAGCAAAGAAAAATTTCTCTTCACTCAGGTTGCGTTCCGATATTCACTGCCAGTACTAAAAATCTATAGTTTACGTCACGTATACTATAGATTTTCAGTACTGGCAGTGAATATTGGAACGCAGCCTCAATCACTGTCACCTGAATGACTTTAATAAACATTTAACATCGACTGTACAGTATCGTTCTGCGCAGGCGCAATGACGAAAAGAGTGAGACAGCTTGCCCCTAAAATCTATCTGTCTCTGGCACGTTTTCCGTTCATGGGCTGCCTATGCCAGTGCCTCTTCCAGTATATATATAGTTCAGTGGTTACACTGCGGCTTGCTGGAAAGCACCCTATATGTCACGTATGCTATAGTACTTCTAGTATTATAGTGCACCCGAGTAAGGTTTTGGAACGTACCCCAGGATGCTCGGTCTAGGTATACATATACGTCATTGGGTATTATACGTTTTTGACGTATTTTACAGTAAAATACTGTAAAATGTAAAAAACCTTATAAATTGGTCGAATAACTCAATCCTGGGGTACGTTCCAAAACCTTACTCGAGTGCACTATAATACTAGAAGTACTATAGCATACGTGACATATACTATAGCAACTTCTAGTGTTATAGTCACCCGGATAAGGTTTTGGAACATAGCCCTGAGGTACGTTCCAAAATTTTACCCGGGTAACTATAACACTAGAAGTTGTTATAGTATATGTCACGTATGCTATAGTACTTCTAGTATTATAGTGCACTCGGGTAAGGTTTTGGAACGTACCTGGTCGGTAGTTTGATACGGGCTTTACAAGCAAACTAGACAAAACAGTGGTCGCGTTCAGCAGACGCAACTGTTGAGTAATTCTTTTTAATGCGTCAACATGATTGGTCTAGATTTCGGGATCTAATAGAAAGGACCAATAATCACTGATCGCTCACTGATCTGCTCTGCTGCTGAACGCAGCTAGTGTAGTGTGCCGTTGTCTTATGGCTTCTGCACACAGGACGCGGAAATGCTTGCCGCGCGGCAAAAAGCGACGCGGTAGCCAATCAACGTACCACTTTTCCATAAGAGCTTTAAGTTTATTGGCTACTGCGTCGCTTTTTGCCGCGCGGCAAGCATTTCCGCGTCCTGTGTGCAGAAGCCATTATTGTAGATTCGGGCTAAGATCGTGGTTGTTATCGTTGGTGACGCGTGCTTATAGGGTAATTAGAAAACTTGTATTGTGAAACGTGACTTATGAATCATCAAATATGCGTGCCGTGTTGAAGCAGATGACGCACTGAGACGTTTTAAATACGCACTGTTTATAAATAATCAAATTTCATTTAACGATGAGGAACGTGTGCGAAATATTGGTGATCTTCGCTGATTGTTTCGTTCCTGAGTTGGCCAACGTGCGTATAAAACGTGTGTATTTGTAAGCAGGGACGTGTAAAGTGGTGCGTTCAATGTCGGAGAGTTGACGGACACCGGACGGTGAAATAGTTCTCCGAAACGCGCCCATCGACGCTGCAATGGTGAGCTGAGGTGACACGGGGGCAATGGCGAAAGTCGCGAGAGGGTCCGATTTGGCACCCACGATTTTGCTATGCGAACATTGCACTAATCAGACGTTCAAGCAGGTTCAAGATTTCATTAGGTGGGTCCATCTGCTTAACGTCGATCAGTTACGTTTTTTTCAACGATTCAATCTAAGACAGCACTTTTTTTTATAAGTTGTTGATAATTTGGAGGTATATCTTGAAGTGCTGAAGTTTATATACTGCTTTAGTAATGATATTAAATGTTTTAGGAAAACAACATTAGTTAAGCACTTCAGGAGATGCATGATATCTTGATAAATATAGTTTTTATAAATATATAATGATGTATATATTATTTGTTTTAGGCATTTGAGAGAGCAACATTGTTCCAGAGAAGGTGGATCTTTTGTATGTCTCTATGGCTATAATGGGGTATGCACTAGTCTTCCCGTGGAAGGTGTTTCTGACAAGGATTATATAGCACATGCCATGAAGCACGCAGTTATGCAACAGCAGCGAAAAAACAATGGCCAGTTATCTGAGGCAGGTTCATCATGGACAGTGTATTCTGCTGCACAAAATCTACCTGCTGTCCTAAACGATCCATTCAAAGGGAAACAGAGTAACTTTCTAACTCGTACTTGGGGAGATGGATTTGTAGAAAAAGTGGATATTCCAAAAAGTCCATATCTTCCTGAAGTCACAATGCAACATTTCGAAATGTATCTGAAAAAAATTGCAAGGGTAATTGTTCTTGTAGTATAACATTTCTCTAATAAACATTATACATTATTCTTATTAATAATTTACGATATACTTGCTGTTTTAACAATTTTACAATCTATATATTTTATATATCTGTATATTTGTTCTTTCAGAGATATCGGAAACATTCGCGTATGAATTTAAATATCAATAGGCCAACTACTCCAAATGAATTGCTTCAAAATTTTCCTAATCTTAAAAAAGTGAAGTCATTTGGTAAGATATAATGTTGTAAAGAATATTAAAAGAATAAAGCTTAGTAATAGGAATATATCTTAAATATAAAAGATATAAATTTGCCTCTGTAAAAAAGTAGGTTTACATTCTTATTATGAGCAACATATTTTATTCTTTAAGAATATATTTTAATGATTAAAGAACAACTTTATTTATATTATATGTATAGTTTAAAATTACTTAAAATTAATTTAAAAATTAGATTTTTGTTATACATGTATATAAAAACTTAATTTATTTTTAAATTTATGTTAGATTTTGATTGATATAGTGTCAGCTATGTAAATTTACAGCTAATCTTTTTTGTTTTTAGTTATAAAATAATAAAATTTTTCTGCCATTAAAAATTAATATGTTTTCTTTTGCTTCAGATCGGCTGCAGTTTGATTTAGCTAATGTTCCAAAGATCTTTCTAATCCCAAACTTAGATCTTTCACAAAAAGATAACTTTGATGCTGTGTTTCCGTTTGCAAAAGACGGCCTTTTAACTGAAGAATGTAATATTGTTATGCATGTAAAGCAAATGCAAGAGAAGGTATGATTATAAACAAAAAAAGTGTAAAAAAATAGACACACAGGGATTTACAAATCTCGCTACTGATATCTCTTGATGACTTGTATCTCTTGATCTAAATGTTTGTTACACCATAAAAGTAATATTATACGATGCATAAATGTATGAATTAATTTCCGAATTTAAATATTTATTATTAAATTGTACAAAATATATTGCTACAGCTCAGTCATTACCTGGATGTTGTGGAAGTTCGAATAGCGGAACAAGTTGCGTCCAAATCTCAAGCCTTTTTTCATGCAATGACATCTCATGATGTGCTTATGGAACAACTTACTCAAACTATTACGGTTTTAAAAGCACTTAGGAAAAATATTCATCAAGTTGATAAGCATCTAGTCAAGGATTCTTTAGAAATTTTACGGTAAGTTTATATAAGATATATAAATCACTTATTTACACTACACTAGTATTTCTTAAACAAATATAAAAGTTAAGCGAAATAACTTAACTCATCATAGTTTTCATGTTGTTGCATTTGCGCCGAAAATACTAATTCACTATTTTTATTACCTAATTGTTATTAAAAGACCATAATAAAACATTCTGTTTGTCTTTGATAAGTATTCTTTACCCGCGTATACAAGCGTGTACAAAACACAATAACTAATCACATTTTAAAATTGTTTAGAATTTTCAGATTCTGGCGCGGATGTAACAATACACATTTAGTTTTACAAATTTAACTTGAGATTTGTGTTCTTTTTATTTAGCTTGGAGCGTGCTAGGTCTAATAGATTATTGGTTCGAGAAAAATTAAAACTTATGGCAACTGTGCATCAAAGTCAACCCATGATACAATTATTGTTGTCTACACCAGATTATGTTGCGGCCTTAGATCTTATTTCTACGACACAAGAAATTCTTTTGCAGGAACTGAATGGAATACATAGCTTTAGGTAAATAGAAATTTTGAAAAAATTATTTTTATAATTTATTATTTGTAATTTGTGTTGCTAAACATTTTTATTAATTTCTTTTTTATTAATAAAATTTTATTTTTTATTTTTTATTTTTAAAATTTTTATTTTATATTTTAAAAAATTGCGAACAAATTAGTAGATTAAAATTAATTATTATATGTTTGTATTACTTTGTTGTGTTACTAGACATTTAAGTTCCCAACTAACTGAGATGGAAAAGCTTGTGGATAAGATGTTGTCGACTGAATTTCAAAGATATGCAACAGCGGATCTTAATAGACCATTAAGTGATGAGAATACCGTTTTAGATGGCGTAAGTACACACACAATGTCACATCGCATTGTATCCGTAGTCCGTAGCAAACAAATCTCCATACATCTCTTCCCAGTGAGATTATTTGTATTCAACGAACAGGATAAACTGGTCTCCATTATTTCTGGTCTACTACGTCAAAAACATTTTCAATTCGTGGACACATACAAAGAGGAAGCTGTGACCACTGTAAGAGCCCTAACGAAACAACGGGTGATAGAAGCTTTGGCGGAGAGTGATTGTTGTAGTGATCAGCAAGCGGCAGCTCTTGAAATTGGAAGTCTCTCCTTAACGGAAAGATTAACTTTGCTTCACAACACTATACAGTCTTTTACGTTTTTTCTATTACGAGTTAAGGTATATTTAATATTTAATAAATATTTAATATTTAAAGTACATTCTACATTTTTGTTACGTTCTTTCTTTTTTTCATTAAATTACTAAAGTTTTTAAAATTGTAACTATTTTGTACAAATACAAAATCTTTTCTTTTTAAAGTAATTATTGATGTTTCAAGATTGTTGCTATTTATTTTTAAATTATGTCTTTGTAAAACACTTATTGTTAGTATATGTTAGTATATGTAAGTATATGTCAGTATGTGTCAGTATATGTTAGTATATATTAGATGTGGAGCATTTTATGATGTCTGTATATTATACATAAAATGATTAAATACTTTTATTAGGCAGTTCATGATGTGATGAGAGACACCGCAGATTTATCAGCGGGATGTTTATGTGATGGTTCGTTTGATGAATCAGTACCTGATCGATTACTGACTCGAGAAGAACATTCACGAGTGATTACTAAACTCAGTGACATGATCACCTCTGTATGTGATTATTGTCACGAGCGAATGGGAAATCTACTTTCAGCTGGGATGAATGAGAAGGATAAATTCCACAACGACAAGGACAAGATAGTTTCTGATATTTCGTTGAATAAAGTAGAAGATAAAGAATGTCAAACGTGGAACGATAAAAGCTCTTGGTTGAGCGAAAAAGCAACGGCCGCTCAAGTTTGCCAATTAGCCAATATGGTCGAAGAATTTACATACGCTTGTGAGAAACTTTGCGGCAAACAGTGTACCGCGTTACGATCAGCATTTAAGGTAATTGTTCAATTCATATTATTTAAGTAAAATTTATTTGTTCGTTGTCGGATAAAGTGACTTCTTTTGTGTGTATAATTTGTGATATTTTTTACAGGCGCAAGCAAGTAAATTTGTACAACGCTTTCATAATGAACACAAAACTAAGTTGACGTTACTATTGGAATCTGAAAGATGGAAACAAGCTGACGTACCATTAGAGTTTCAATTGTTAGTGACATATGTATATAAAAAAAAATGTTTTCCGCTTAAAATACCTACGTGCGAAGATGACCAAAAAAATGAGAGCGTGGGGAATTTTATTATGGTTGGTGATGAAAAATTTGCTGTTGTTGGAACTGCTCTGATGCTTATACAGATGATACACGAGTATTGCAGGTAAATCCAGATTATAAAACATTATTTGTAAACTGCATAATGTAACATATTTGCTCTTTAGGACTGGTAGTGAATTAATTGCCTTGTCTGGAACTATTGGAAGACAGTTAGCTGAATTATTAAGACATTATAATTCTCGATGTTGTCAACTAGTCCTGGGTGCGGGTGCAATGCAAGTTGCAGGCTTAAAAACTATCACTAGCACAATCCTCGTCTTGGCAGCTCGAAGTCTTAAACTCATATTGTGGTTTATGCCTTTTGTCAAAGCACATTTTCAAGGTAATATGTTGAATCTTTATATTAAATATACTTTAAAAATATGTAAAGTTTAACAACAAATGCAAATTTAAATATATAAAGATTTACTTAATATTATGTATACATACTTAATGTTTAGCACTTACGGAACAAAATCCAAGTCGAGGGTTCATTGGCACGTCTGGTATCAGTGGAGGAGTAGCTTTATTAGATAGTGTCGAAAGAGATATTCGCGCGCATGTTCGTGAAATTGAAGGAAAAATCATCACTATTGTAGACAATTTGTTAGGCGGACAAATATCTAAATGGACAGCAAGGCCTCCAGTGCCATCCATGCCTTTCAAAAATATTTCTAGGTAACTATTATGATACCGATTATGATTTTTGATACCTGTTTTTTAAAATCTCTTTTATGTACAGTTATCTATCGAAACTTCATGAAGCTGTCTCTGGAATTTTGCCTACTGTCGAAGTACGATCTCTTTACCGTACAGTAAATTCATCATTCAAGGAAAAGCTTAGAGAGCAACTGGTTAAAATGAATATAGTGAACAATGGAGGCCCGCAACACGGCGTGGTTACGTCGGAACTTACGTTTTATCTTGAAGGTTTAAGAAAATTAGAAGTTCTACCGAGCGAAGAGTTAAATGACAATTGGATGAGTGATATATGGACTAGATAACATGCAGAGCGCGTGATATACTGCATTATAGAAGCAATGAAATATTATAGAAAGAGGTGACTAAAAAAATCTGTGAATTTGTCTTCCTTTATATTATTCATTATATTTAAAATATAAAGCATATAACAATGTTTATTGATTGGATGGATTTCGTGAAAGAAATATTACTTGTATTGAATTTTTAATTTTTAATTATTACCATTTTAAATAATTATTGATAAATTATTAGCAGATTTGCTGATATAGTTTTGTTAGTTTAATGTGAGGGAGAACAGTAAGTAAAATGTTTCTACAAAATAGATATTTAGCATTAAAGAAAGGATTTGTTGAAACAAACACTAATTATAGCTGATTTTGTATTAATTCAAACAATATTAATTTGTTTAATGAGTATCATTGTTCATGTTTAAAAATATTCGTTACGTGCATTAAGTAATCTATAATGTTTACCTCCACCCCAAGTACTTTTACTGTGTTCAAACAGAATTACTGTAGAGTGTGTATATACATATATATACACACACACATTATCATATATTCATAAATAGATATATTCATATAAATTTTGAGAATATTATTTTCCGTAACAAGTAAACAAAAAAATTACAGAGAGTAACAGTATCTATTTATTTGTAATTTAATGTTATATTTTGCAGACATTTTGATAATGTTGTAACAGGACCAAACATAGTAACTTACAAGTTTTTGTAATTACTGTGTGTGCAATCTGTATTTTTTGAGTTATATGTTTCTTTAAAAGGCATTTTTTCATGATAAAAGTTTTATATTGGTATTCAGGTTTAACCAAATTATGTGCTATACAATGTACATATAAGCTAAATTAAAAAAAATAAATATTTCAATTAACTATATATTTATTATGTAAATTATGCACTGATTAAAATTAATTGAAAATAAAAGTAGCAATGTATGGTTCACAACTAAGAGAAATTATATCAAAATATGAATTGTTTGTCATTCTAAGTTCTGTAAAAAAAATAATGATACCAATATTTTTTGTAATTTATAACAATATGACTCTTGTATAATATAATTGATATAGTTTATTAATTATATAGAAGACAATGTTTTTCTAATTGTGAAAAATTTTTCGGCTACTATTTAAAAAAAAGCTATGCACTTGCATGTAATAATTTATAAAATATTGAATCTTATCGTTGATTGTAAGATGCATTCCATTCCTGATTTTATCTAGTCCAAGTTGTATATAATGTATGCAACAAAGATACATTAAAAAAATAATCGATTTAATTATAAATAAATTTGTGAATTATGTGCGATTATGTGTCATGATCCAGCGGAGATGTAGCATATTATAAAGCTCTGAAAACATTTTTTATATCGCAAAGAAATTGAAATTAAATGAAAGTGTTCAGAGCTGATTACAAAGACATCCTTGTAGATTTCTTTACCAAGACTGATGAGAGATCTTCCGTTAGATCATCGCGCATATAATTGAAACGCAGAAGAGTAATTAATGTATGTAGATGTAAATTATATCTTGTATTATATCATACATAATATACTCTGATCTTTAATATAAGAAATTAATAACACTGCGATTGGAAACAATATAATATTATTTACTTAAATAAATGTCCTAAAATGCCTATCAAATTTTATAATCCAAAATTGGATATTAATAGGAATTAATTATTTAATGTCCATCGTTAAATAGCTACATCGAGGATAGACTGTTCTGTTACATTACATTACATTATGAAAAAACTCTTACACATATTGCGCACTTATACATTTATCTATAGTAATTTACAAATTTATGTCAAATGGAACACTGTGAGTAGGTTTTCCAAACGATCGTTTACCTTCGTTTCCATGGTAATAGAACAGTAAAACATATCCATAACCTGAAAAACATGGAATCGTGCGAATAGAATTACAGACTTTTCCATATCGTTTTTCATCCTGTTAAAAAAATAACAATGTCTGCAGAAAATTGGTGATTAATTATAATTTATATTTATTGGTGATTTATTATATACAAACACCACACACACACACACACACACATACATGTATATGTGTATATTAAATTCGTTAGCTTTGTAAAAAACATGTATTATTGTAATGTATTATTAAATAATTATAATCTCAAGCTATTGAGTAATATTTATAAAAATATTTTTCATTGTTTAGCGTTACTCATTTTGCAATGATAATTGATAAATAAATGATTTTAAGAGAACTCTATCCCTAATTATTTAATAAAGATATAATTAAGTAAATCTGTAATTATTTTTTTTATTTACAATATTTATTTATTCATGGAAGCTAGTATACGTTTTTTAAATATAATTTATTTAATATAATATATGTCATATAAAAGCTGTAGAATTAACTTTCTAGTGAGGAGTCTATGCGAGAGACTGCATTACGGCTCGCTGTAGAAGAAGAAAATAGACGAAAGACTGATCCAAATGAAACTCACGAACGATCCATTATTATCCTTGGCAGCAAGGGGGTTGTAAGTGATAAGTTAGAAGCGTTTACTACATTAACGTGACGTACTTTGCATTTTCAATTGCATTTTTAGGGTAAAACAACAATGGTATATCGATTTCTTGAAAAAGACGAAAGACCAAAACCGACTATAGCGATGGATTATTCATTTGGTCGCAAAACTGTGAAAAGTTTAGTAAGTGATAAGCAACTATATTTATTTTTCTATGAAAATATATTTTAATTTCATTGCACTAAAGCATCATAAATGTATGTTAGCTTTAAATTTTACAAAATAAATTTATTTGCTTATAAGTGTGAAATTATTTAATAATAATTGTAAAATATTTTTTATAAATAAAACATCTTCATTCACTTTAGTATTTTCATTAATTCTATTAAGATTTTTGTTAATCTACTATTAAATTAAATTTCTAAATAAGTATGCTCTCTGGTGCAGGTAAAAAATATAGTGCACGTGTGGGAAGTGGGTCACTTGGCTTCTTCTTTAGTATCTGTTGCAATGATGGGATCCACATTAACACATTCTCCTCATCATACTGTGTTAATAATAATGTTAGATTTATCGCGACCAGAGGAATTATGGTCTTCCTTTGAGGAAGCCTTTTCCGCAATACGAAATGGTTTGAAAATGAGTTACGATTCTGACACGATTCAGAAATTACAGGATAAGAGGGCAGCAGATAGAAAGAAGGAATTGGAACGTGGGGTTGATCCATTTTTAATGAAGATATGCATTATAGGTGGACGATATGACGAATTTAAGGTATTTTATACTTTATAATTTATATATATATATATATATATATATATATATATATATATATTGTGAAATAAAAAGAGACAAAAATCCCAGCTCCAAAATCTTTGATATCTTCAAGTGTTATTTTACAAAAATAAGAGTTCGTTTTTTTCTAGATTTTTAAATAAGAAAATGTTACAATGATTTTAATTTCAAGTAAATGTTAATTGCTATGAAATCTTACATAATATTTATAAATATTTTAATAAATAGTTTCAAAAGTGTATAAGTTATTAGTACATATAAGATATTAATTATTTTTCAGAAAGTTAACATTACTTTTATAAATTATGACTATTAAGAAAGATAATTAGTAATTAGTAAAGCTTATAATTTTGTAGTATTTTAACAATTAAATTTAACAATTAAAAAAATTAATTTATTTTGGTATTATCCACATTTTGTTCTGCAATAGGAATTTGATTCGAGTAAAAAGGAATTCATTGGAAAGTTACTGAGAGCGATAGCTCATAATCTGGGTGCAAGCCTTTATTATTATTCTTCTAAAGATAAATTTCTCATACGACGACTTAAAGATTTATTATCTCATTATGGATTCGGTTCTCCACTTACGTAAGTTTTTTGATGAAATTTCGCGTGTAATTGCACGATTTATTAATAAAATTTTAATCAAGAGCTAGCTTATAAATTATACGTACTTGTGATTAATTTTGACATTGTGTCTTTATACCAAATGAAATGAAATGTAAGGGAGGACAAGTGTACGGATTATGACAAACCGCTAATGATGCCGGCGGGCATGGATTCCTTCGGGCGAATCGATTTGCAATTCCCTCAAACGAGACCATCGGCAATTTTAGACACCATCAAACAGATCTATGTCTCACGTATACCGCAAATGTCGAGGAACGATGAAAATACTTTGGAGGATCCTAGTAACGACCCTAACTTTAACGAACCTATTATCGATAGACTGAGAATGCAGCGGGAAGAGGTATATGTTTGCTTAATGATCATTATCTTAGCTCGTTTAATAAATGTGTTAGGCTTTTTAGAAGATTAGTTAATTTTAGGCGTTAAACAAGTAAACTAAGTGGGGAATGTAATGTAAAGGAAGAACAAGTGTATGGATTACGAGAAATCGTAATGCCGGCTATTATTTTCTTTCAGGAGATCAGTGTACTGTTGAATGATATGATGGAAGGCCGTATGCCGAAAATTCCTGTGCCCGATCCGATTTAAGGAGCACATTATATTTTCTTTATGTATCTATTGCGATATTAAAGTAGTAGAAATAGTAATGGAAATAGATAATTTAGCTGACAATTTATTTCAAGCTATGCTAGACGCAGAATTAATAAAAAAGTTTTTTGTGTATTATGTTGATAATGGGCTATATTTTTTCTTAAAAGTTTAGAATGTATTTTTCCCTGTAGTTAACGTGAAGAAAAACAGTCATTGCTATAATATAGCTTTGTTTCTTAATAAATTGTAAATTGATAAATTGTTGAAAAAAGACTAACAATATTTTTCCCTTAAAATATATGAACATTAATGTATATCATTAATTAATGTACCTTTTTAATATTTCAATATTTTAATATTTTAGAGACGTTTTTCGAAAAATTTATAAAAAAATAAGTAGTAATATTTTTCAGACGCGTTAAATTTTCTGTACCTTTTGATGACTAATTTTCTCCTTGATGTTCTTTATTTTCATTTTTAAAACCTTTTTTTTTACAGAATTTTTTTACAGAAAAAGTGTACGAGAGAAACTAACGAAATCCTTGATATATTTAACATCCCTCCAAGAGGAAATGAACACATTTTAAAAATCTTTTGCCCTTTCCTCCCCTCTGTCGGAATAAAATTCACTCTCAATTTCGACCGAATATTATTTCAAGCAATTCTCCCACAAAATGATTAACATTTCACAAACTCGGGGTATTCTAGAAACCTACTTCGCCCCTGCCTCGCTCGCGCTCTCCTTTCATCGTATTGCCCCTAACCCTTCCACCCCTCCTCTCAACTCTTTTCCCTCCCACGCACAACGGCCAAGAAGAGTGGTGGGGAGAAAACGTCTCCTACCTCCGCGCCGATGTGACGTCGTCGCTGATAAGAGAGGTGCCGCGTTCGCGTGCACCCGTCGTGAATGGGAGCGCATGCGTATCCCGCTTTGGTCGCTCCCGATACGCGCAGGGTATCCGAGCATTTACGAAAACGGGGCTCCGGCTGGGGGGGGTCTCGCCACGAAGAGCTCTCTCGTTTCTTTGCCGCCGTTTCCTCAGTGAAAATGCCGCCGCGATAGAGAGCCGCGCGTGCCGTGTGCTCTCCTTGAGCTCTGGTCGCGCCTTCTCCCCCCTCCGTGACAAGAGTCGGCTGTCTTATCGTAGAAGCTCGCGAGACCAGCGCTGTCCCGCTAATTATTACACACTAATCAATCGCACGCGTGTCGCGATTCGATCTCGTCCTCCTCCCCCTCCCCCACTATTTCTCATTTCCTCCACTCTATTTCCTTCTTCCGTGCATCGTGTCTTCTCGTTCCGTTTTCGTTCCATCCCGTTTCTTCGTCAGCCCTTATCATCCTCCCTCCCCCGTCACCGTCCCCATTTCTCTCCGTTTACACGCGCGCGTACGCTTTGACAGTCCGCGGGTGTCACGGACCGGATCGCTTTTCGCGGACTGTGGACGCCGCTTCCGGAGAACGGCGTACAGGTGTAGTCAGGTGAGTTGCGAGATATGTAGCAACTCCGAACAACAGTGTGTGTGGGAGAGAGAGAGAGAGAGAGAAAGAGAAAGATAAAGCACGATTTGCCGAAGGTTCCGAGAGGCACCGACCGCTCGCGATGATTGCTCTTGCGAAAATCGGTGCCAAATGCTGAATTGTGGAGAACGCGCGCGCGCGCGCAGGCACGTCACACACGACCCATTTACCTGCGACGTGCGTCGCGATCGCCGTCGTGGCCTCCCCGCAACGCGCTGCCTTCCTCGCCGTTATCGATTCTGCTATGAACGCGCCCTCCGCGCGGGCAGGTATCTCGCCTTTTTCCTCTAGCGCGAATCTTGAATCGGCACGCGTGCGGTGCGAGTGCCGAATCGGCGATCGATGACGTCTACGCACGCATGCACGTGAGATTTACGCTCCAGCCACGCGTGAGAACCTTACCGGATTACCCGGCGCTGCCTGTACTTTTTGCACCCGTACGATATTATATTGTATTGCCGAGATTGCTCACGCTATCTGCGTGTTTTTCTTCCATAAAAAAGAAAATCACTGCTAACGTGGAAATTTGTTGTGATTGTGATTTCACCAGAAAATTGAAGTCTTCCTGCCAAAGCGCTGTCTAAAACGTGATATCCTTTCGCGATTTCGTTGCCGCGAGCCAATATACTTCGATAGTAATTTGCTAATAGACCTTAGTTCGTAATTTCCTCAATATTTTTTTCTTACTTTTCTTTAAATTACGAACGTAAATATTTTTTATACGAACGGTAAAAATCAGGAAATTGGAATACTTCGAACATACAATGCGACACCCAAAAATATATAACATTTGATAATGCAAAGTAAAATACAAGGAAAACGCGGTTCAGGAAGAAGAAAAACATGGTTGAAAAATAATGGTTTGGAGAATCGACTACATCACTTTTCCGTGCAGTAGTAAACAAAATTATGATAGCCAACATGATCACCAACGTTCGTTAAATGGATACGGGACTAGACGAAGAAGAAAATATCTATTGTGTTTATTTTGTTGCACAAAATGCATAAATCTCTCCGTTGAACAATATCATTATCGTCCGAATAGAATGCGTCGCCTGTTCGTGTTTTTAATATTTAAATCACCGATTATTGATCGCATCGATCGAGAACATGCTCGTAAAAGAATCCCTTTATAAATTCAAGAATTTTTGATCTCCTCCCACTCTTCGTACGAAGTTTAATTACTGATAGGTTTAATGGTCGGTGAAATATACCATTGAAAGAATATGAAAGCTGACGACTTGACAACTTTTGATGCGCGTTGTTGTCTGATGATGCGAATACTTTTACGAACTTGCTCTGTTTGCATTTTCATTCATTTCACTAGTACAGTCAAGTTGTTTCGAAAAGATTGTCTTTACACTTTTATTACAATTTCAGTCGTCCCGTTAATTATCGTTTCCGTTACTTGTCTCGCGATTGTTACACTCTTCCTCTCTTTCTTTCGTTTTTTTTTGTTCTATCTTCTTCTCTCTCTCTTTCTCTTTTTCTTTGCGATATAAAAAGATAACTTTCTTGAACGTGAGCGGATGTGCTAAGCGAACGTGCTAAAATCCCTTAAGATCGGATATTACGTGTCTGTTGTCATAACGATGCATTGTGGATGCTGAGCTAGGCACCTCTTTTATAATCACGCAAGGGGTTGTCTCTTTGTCACTCTGTTCTGTACGTTTATAATGAACATTTTTATTAATCATTTTATTTATTGTTTATATGATGTATCTTGATCGATTGAGGAAACCGACGCGATTCTCTTTAAAAATTCCTAAAAAGATATACTGAACAGTAAGCAAGACACTTGAAAATGGAATAATCAAGTGTTAGATTATTTGCTAGAAATTTCTATCTTTAGTGGCATTGCAAATCATTCAGGTACCGCATCGATAAACTGGTTTAATTAATTCTAGGATGGTGGTTCGCGACTCCTTTTACAGAGAGTTTCTATATATAGAATGAAATGAAGTTAACTAAAATTAGCGCTAATGGTTCTATCTCCATGGGAGAATTCAATAGTTGAATGTGGAAACTATAGATATGTTCGTTTCAATAATATTCTTTTTATTTTACAGTTATTTTACCTTATAGTTTTAATTTGCATTTTATTTTACAGCCATTTAGTTATGTAATAAATTAATACCTAATAATATAATACATATAGTACATATTTTACTATTTCACAATCAGAAGGCGAAACGTAATAACGGATATAATTGAAAAAACGCGATTCATTGTGTGATCACTGTGTCCCCAAATATGGGTTTATTATAGTTTATTTTAGCGGCTGTACTCCGATAAGTACTGAAAATTTATAGTTTGCGCCACGTACATAGTAAATTTTTAGTACTGGGGGCAGTAAATATCGGATCGCAGCTCTAGTCATGAAAAATTACTTACTATATGTATTCTCTTTCATGCGTCACTACGAAGCATACAACAAAGGCAGTATAGTTTTATGCAGCTCATAGGCCGAGGTCATCCTTAATGCCGCACTTTCCGCATAGTTCGCAATTAACCTTTCCAACTTGATCGACTGATCTCAGCGAAACGAGATTCGGGAGAAATTGGTCGAATGGAATAACAATCTCGTATATGACGATCCCTCTTGTAGATTCGATCTTGCCGTTTGTTTTCTTTACTCCGATATTAGACTCCGTTGCGGAATATTCCAAATCTTCACTTCTTCGTGGTGACGTGACTTTTTCAACAGATCTTTTCTCGGTTTTCTCTCTTCGTAATTTTCCTCCTTCGTTTTACTTACGCGTGGTTATTCAGTCGTAAAACTTTTCGTGATCTTGTCGACCTTGATCTCGCTGCTGGGTGACTCGGCGTGTCGCCTGGTATACTTTTTAATTCCTGTTTGAAAGGAATCTCCCTCACTCCTCCGACATTAACTTCTCTATTGCATCTTTCAAATTCAAATATTGCAGAATATTCTGTTTTTTATTTTTTTTTATTTTTACCTCTCGCTACGTCTTTCTTACTGTCTCTTAGATAATATACTATTGTTTAGGGTTCTTAGATATACAATATGTTTATTAATTATAATTATTTTTTATATTTAAATATATATTACGTAAAACTGTGATTGCTTTTCCATTGCACACATTTTACGATTGATCTTAACGTCGGAGAGCCCAATCGAAACCTCTTGCTCCTCAATGGCGTGCCCTTGTTCTTCTTTCGAGAACAGTTACAGGACCCTGGCCTTCATACCGGCAAATTTGACTTCGCGACGTAGATTATTTCGTCGTGACGTCACGTTGTCTGCATATATCGTTGCGACTGGAATCGTTTCGGGTCTCTTGTAGACTATCGATCGCAGGTAGAACTGCGCGTCGGTGCGACGATGAACATATAATCGTGTTCGTGAGTTCAACAAATACGAGATTGCACAAGAGATTGGAAAGCGGGAACATAGGGGGAAATGTTGATACGTACCTGGCGGGACCACCAGGCCACCAGGTCGTACGCCATTGCGGTATTTTCCTGGACATTAACTTTTTCAAAGTGACCGAATGATTTTAACTATAATATTAACCTTTTCACGCGAATAATAGAGTACTCTGAAATATTGAAACATTTGTAGCTAATCGACAAGACTAAAATAAAATAATTCGAGAGAAGAGAAATATGATTTATTGCATTATTGCATGTTATGTGCAACGATTAATACACAAATAAAAAGAATAAACGAGCAAGTTATTATATAATACTGTATACATGACAAAGAAACAATGTGGATTTTGTAATATTTTAAAATAAACTAAAATATACTCAAGTGGGAAATAAACATTACTAATTGCGTAAATATTTAAAAACTTTTTAAATATAATTTAAATTTTTTTAGACACGTGATATTTTATGGATAAATATTAGAGGAAGCTTTTGCTGTCGTGAAAATATATTAATTATTAATATATTATGTTCATCAGATGATTAGATTTAACAAATGTTAGAAGCTCTCTTTCACAATTTAGGATACTTTGAGAAGAAATTATTTGGTTTTTCTGATATTATTTCCGTGACTTGTAACATTGCAGGTAATAGCACTGTGTAGAATACTAGTAACATTAATTTTGCTATCATATACATTTTCACACCTTTTTTCTTTCTTTTCTGGGGATAATTATATTAGCGATAATCGTATCAAAATAATGCACTTTTATTCCTATCGTAAATCCCATTTTTAAACGATACGAAATATTTAGAGCAGTAAGAAAGAATAAAGGTACATTTTTAATAAGCTTCCATTAATATAAGTTTGGCATTATACAAGATTTAAAAATATTTATTTTGCTTTTGCAAGTAAGATATATTTCAGAAAGCGTCGACAGAAAAGAAGATAGTATAGCAAATCTATTCGTAAAATATGGACAACTAACTATTTATTTGCAGCGAGAGTGCTATAATTTTGCAATAGCAGCAAAACTTTGTCAATACTTTAGCAAAACTTTTTGTTAAAGTTGACAAAAGTTTGCTACTATTGCCAAATTATAACTCTTGCTGCAAATAATAGTTAGCTGTCCATATTTTACGAACAATTTCGCTATAGTAACTAATCTTTTTTTTCCGTGTCTATAAAGAATAGATGATTAGAAATCAAAGAGATATAAATTATTTACACGGCTAAAGTTTTTCGATTGTTACTCATAATGTTGAAGTTATTGTTGTAATGAGATCTACATTTATTGCGTAACTATATGATTTACCACACTTTCATTGGGATCTAATTCATTTGTTACGTGCGACTACCGGGAAATGATGTATTTGCATGCACTTCGAGATAGAGAGGTCGTGTGCCCTCGTCTGAAACGAAGTCTTGCCATCGTTAAGCAAGATGTCCTCCCACACGCTAAGAAAAGGTGTGCATGTAATAATTCTCGAGTATTACAGTCGGTATACAGTCGGTAAGGGAAAGGCACTGGTGGTAGTGTCTTACAAAAGAAAGGTTTCTTCGAACCTGACCGAAGATGGTAGCAAAGAAGGGTGTTATCTGCTGTCACATTTGCAAGTTAACAGGTGCATTATTCGCAATGTTGCTTTGCTCAAGGTTGACATTTTATCATGTTAGCGTTCGCATATTTACGTTTTTTCTGATAAGTTTTTTGAACCTTTCCAGTAGCAATTATGGTATCGTACAGCGATACACGATATCTTAACGGTATTTTCTAAAAATAAAATAATAATTTAAGAAATTGTTGAGTCTTAATAATATGTAGAAATTTGGAATATTATATAACGTTAGCAGCACGATTTGGTATCGTGATATACATATGTAGAATATTAATGCGTATTAAAATTATGTATTAAATTACTAATTTAAATATTATTAATGTGTGTATTTTTATAATTAGTCTATCTTTTATAAATTTATAATTTTTCTAATGTTATAATATTCACATGAATACTGACCAAAATTTTATCTATAATATTGAAATTAATTTTCTTGTAAGATTATTATTTGCATTTTTTAATTTAAAAGTTATACTTTATTTAGTTGTAGTTTGTTATATTTTATTGAGTTGAGTTGTGTAATGAATTGCCAAGATTCTTTTTTCATAACGATATTGATTAGTTGACACTTTTGCATACGAATTAATACCGCGTCGGTGTTTTCAATGCAGTTGAAGGCACGTTCCGGCACGTGGCGATCAGCACAATTATGTTCCATAACGAAGCAAACGTTCGTTACCCCAGGAACAATTGGTTCGTTGTCCTAGGCGAGAGCCGAAGAGCGTGAAGCACGCCCTTGAAGGGCGCAGCGGTGCACGCCGGTCTTTCAAAGAAGCGGAGCTGTTAGTTTCGCAGCTTTCATCAGAATAAAAATGCAGAATTAAACTGCCGGAGTTGTGATTTTTATTTTAACGATTATTATTTTAACAACCAAGGAAAGTTTTTACAAAACTCTAATAGATTAATTCTATGATACTTTTATGCTTGTATTATACTTATAATTTTCTTTGAAAATATTAAATTTAACGTGTAATTTAATCAATATTTCATGAACTAAACACTTCAATTATGTATGTTAAATATCCTAAATATTGTGTATGATAAGATAATTGAGGTAGGCTATGATAACAAAATATAGAGAGTTATTTTGATCGCAAGGAGTATCTTAATTATATTTTTACGTCTTTCGATGATTGTGTTTACTAGTTTCGGATTACCCGATCTCGATAGGCGCCATTAGGGTGCTTTATCAGCGATAGAGCACGTACAAAATAAAAGTGTCTCGACACCATGAAAGGAAATCTTTGAATGAAACAGAGCATGATGGCGTAGCAATACTTTGTAATGTTCCGTATGAAATCACTGTACGCTTGGCTGGAGCCCTTCCTTGTATCTCAAGTTTACATTTGCTCAGACACTCCCTTTTCTCTATAATCTAGTCTGGATATTGTCGGCTGACGACCGAAGAGCTTTATACTCGATTATAATCACAATTCAATTGCTGCTGTCAGCATTGTCACATATTTTTATTTGCTCATGCAAATATTTATTAAGCAATTGCTATAAGTAAAGTATTATTACGATTGAGAGACGTAATTTGTAATTTGTAAACGAGTTATCATTTGGCCTTTCTACACAAATGATTGTTAGAAAGTTTAAATTGTTGTCTCATAACTCATTTAAAAATGTTTACATATCTATGATACATTTTGGAAAAATATTTTTATATTTGGGAAGAATACCCATGATTGAATTTGACTTTTTCGAAGGTGGAGTACCTTATCGTTATATCTTATTCATTTATTCCGTTATCGTTTCGTTATCTTAGCGCAAGTCACGTAAGTTTACGCTGTTTCAACATATTTCAAGAAGATATTCATGGTATCATCTTCAAATTTGAAAGAAGATTGATAAAATACTCCATTTTAATTACCTAAATTTTATCTTTTTAAATAATTAACAATTTTGTAAAATTTTTATAGTATTTTTATGTAATACTAATAATTCTTAATATTAATAGTATTTTATGTAATATTAATTTTTTTTTAAATATTATATTACTTATGAATATAATTGTAAATATTATATTATTTAAGTTCTTTTATGAATATCGAGAAGCTTAATATTTTTATAGATGCATAGATAAATTCTTTAAAAGCTTTAAAAAAAGAAACTAATAAAACATAGAAAACGTGATTAATTTCAGTTGTATTAACTCTTTGGTTACGAACGACCGAGTTGAATGCGGAGCTACATACGAACAGTTCACCCGCGGAACACGACTGAAATACACGAACATTTTTTCGATGAAATAAATATAGATCAAAATAATTTCGACATTTCTGTTTAACGATGAAATATTGAGAACAGAGAAAAGAGTCACTGTAATGGCATTCCATGAAAAATTTTTAGAGAGAGGCCAGAGAGTTAAATGCGATAAGTATTCTGCATTTTTTCTTTTTTTTTATATTTTTATTTACATTCACGGAAAAAAGATTAGCTACTATAGCAAAATTATTTGTAAAATATGGACAGCTAACTATTATTTGCAGCGAGAGCTATAATTTTGTAATAGTAGCAAAACCTTTGTCAACTTTAACGAAAGGTTTTGCTAAAGTATTGACAAAGTTTTGTTACTATTGCAAAATTATAGCTCTTGCTGCACATAATAGTTAGCTATCCATATTTTACAAATAGTTTTGCTACATAGCTAATCTTTTTTTCCGTGTTATTGACAATAATTATTTTACCATTTTACCATATTATTTAACCGGCAGAAAGAAGCGAGCAATCTAGCGAGCAGTCCGTATTTTAATAGAGTTAATAAATTCTTTTGAAGTCAGAGAGAGCCGCTTATTTACATATCTGTAGTTTCGATATGAGAAAACAAAATGAAATATTTCGTACCGATCTGCCTCACCGAAGCGATGCAGGATAGATATTGTATTCGTGTTATAGTTTCAAAGCAACGTTAGTCGCGACGTGATGCAGTATCTCCACGTTTACACGTGACATTTATTTTGCAGTCGTGCTTCCTACGTTACCGCGTCAAAAGACACAGCTATTCGCGGCACGCTGCAATGCAGTATCAGCGTTTCAATATATGTCGGTTCTCGAAACTCGAGAACTCTTCGTATATAATACTCGAAACATCGAGGATATAGATCTAAATCGAATTTAACAGAGCAAACACGGTTTTGTTACGCATAGGAATACTTTCTGGTTATTTCCGTTTTCCAAAATAGCGAAACGATTATTATTTCAAATGGTATCACAGTGCACAGTTAGCGTTATGAAAATGTTGCGTGTAATTTTCCGAACGTGAAGCACTACGTGTCTCGAGTGCGAGTATTGTAAAGCGAACAATGCTTGTCGCAATTTTTGACTGGCTTCGTTATCGTTTTCACCGGGGGGAGAACACGGTGCTCTCTTTGTCACCTGAGTTTCGTGAAAAATATAATACGGGCTTCTCTACGTATATGTATATATACGTTACATTTACGTTCGTGTTTACGTAACGAAAGGTATTCTCGCGTTGCCGCTTAATCGTAAGAGCGTGACGGTAACCGAGCTACGTGGGGTGACCACCTACTTCTCTGTCTTTCTTTTCCTGAATGGCCTCGAGCGTTTCGCACAGGTTCACCAAATTGTCGATAAATCAATATCATATTATATACGGAGCACGTAACACAAAAAACGCTGACATTTTTACTTTAATGGCTTTCTTCTGGAACTTCATGATCGTGGAATGCTTGATAAGGCGAATATATAACTAAATGAGCCTTTCATATGGCTAAATCATCATGTCTTAGCATATCAAGTTCTAACGTTGACGCAGCCTCGCGTTATACATTCTGTAAATCGAAATCGAATCGGTTTCACTATGCTTTTTCACCATACCTCGTAATATAAGCGCATATCGTACAATATTGTTTTAAGTATGATTGAAGAATAACGTTTACGAATTTGACTGGTTTTTCAAAAAACAAAAAATTTGCGAGAAAGAATTAAATAAAAATAAAGTTTGAAATAATAAAGAAGGAGAAACTGGAAAAAGGAAAAATAGTTTATTTGCGTTATTAATCAAACTAAAAATACGATTTATAATTAATAAATTTTAGGGGAAATATGACGCTGTATTTTCAAACAAATTACAAATAATTATTAAATGTTATCATTAAAATACAAATTGGAAAGCTTTTGCGAGATGAAACGAATACGTATCAATATTTAGAATTGCATTGAAATATTATTTTACGTAATTCTGATCAATCGGACACGACATGACAACGCGAATGAAGCAGGCTTTAATCCGCAAAATTGATTTAATAATATACAGTGAGGTGGAATTTAGTTGGATTTATATAGATGCGTATATATACATTGTAGCAGGTGATTTAACATACGCTGTACTTTATAGCTCGCACATACATACACATCCACAAAAAGTGTTTTCATCTTTGAATCTGACGTGCACTTTATTTTTATAATGTGAGAAAAAATATGCGTCATGTTTATGACGGATAGTATTTAACGAATGGCGTAAATGTTCCGTAATGCATTGACCTTATTAGCTTTCAATCCGGTATTACGCAAATCGAGTATTGCACAGTAAAGGCGCGGAACTGAATAATGAAGACCCGTCACCTTTGGCTCGAATGTCTAAGCTGTATATTGTCGCGAGCATCAATGCATGTTCGCACGCGAATTTAAAATCATATTTCTCAACGGGAAAATTTGCTTCGTTATTTTCGAGTCGTGACTAGTCGCAAATTATTACAAGGTTACCCATTTCCTTTTTTGCATCATAACATCACGATCATATTTAACTTAAATTAATCGACAGTAATTCCTCAGATGATCCCCTTTTCCTTTTTTTGAAACTGACACTTTCCCTGCTGCTGCTTAATAGTATCTTTTTAATATTATATAAATCCCCTTTCCCTTTTTTTTTAAATTGACACTCTCCTTATTTATGGTAATATATTAATATTATATGAATTGAGAGGATAAGCTTTTGATTATTGTGACAATCATTTCCTATTATTAGATATATTATTCTATTAAAATATTCAAGAATTTTATCCTATTGAATTGTTCTCTCATCTTAAACTCTCTTGTTTAATTATTTAAATATAGACGTTTATATGTATATGCCACAGAAAATACTTTATTTATATAATGAAGGAGTAATATTGTGTGTATATTATGTACCAAGTAATTTTCTTTTTGTAAAGAATCAAAATTTGAACTTTTAAATCTTTTTCTTACCATCTTCCGACGAACTTTTCTTTTCACAAAGATCAAGAAAATTCAATAGACGCCTAAGAGATGGTTGAGACTACAAACGTTACTTCTGTTGCTGTTGCAGCACCGTATGGAAACTCGAGAAGCTTTCTTGAGAAAACTCGATCCTAACGTTTATCATCTCGAACCATCAAAAAGCCATTTTTAAGTAGTTATACTTTATACTGACTTTACGAATTTTCTTCGATATACAAAGTTAAATGTTTGATTAAATGTTTTACTTTGTAATTAATACGTTATAAAATGATCGAGATCTTTGCACAATTTCGTTATATAATTCCAGGTAAAAAAAGCACTCTAAAAAATTTTATTTTTAACAAAGTAATTAATAGCATGTATTCCATAAACCTCCAATAACCTCTTCAAAATGATTCGTCTTTTTTTGCTAAAATAAAAAAATTTATTTAACGTACTAATGTGAGAAAAAAGAAATTTCTTTATTCTCTGATTTCGATTGTTTATCGACCCGTCTGGCAAATCATCTGCGTGCTATCGACAGATTTGTCGCTTCTTGCAGAATGCAGAAATCGCCAACTTTAAAATCGATATCGGTTTTATTTTTTGGCCCTAAATTAAATGAAGGTTGATAAACAATCGAAATTATTGTTTAATATTCACTGGCGAAGTAGAGTTTGAATTTGTTTAAATTTCCCTCTTTATTCCGCCGTACTTGAAGTAGGATTGTAAATAAATTCCTCAATTAGCATAAAGAGCTGGTTCCATAAATATTTACGGCAGATCGAGTAATATTTTCATTCATCGTTGTTTTCTTCTGCGTCACAGCTTTCAACTCTCCAAGTTTATTTATTTATCCCATGCAATTAAAAGCGAAATGATCTGGCACGAGAATTAGCAAGGGTATATATTTCCCGGAGATTTCGTTGTCTGTTAAACTATGTGATGTGAACTTTGTGTAAACCGTTTATCGCTTTAAAGGAATCATGCGAAAATTTGTCAGGAGATGCAGCAAAAAAATAATCTCTTTAAGTTTCGAAAAAATTTGCGAAAAGAAACACCGTTTTATGTTACTGCAAATGTGAATTTGAATGTTTAATAGTTTCAATGGAGGTTATACAAACCGAGAAATTTTTCAGATATGATTTAGCTGTATTTAATATTTATATATATAAATTAAGCGATATCGAAATTTATAATTATAATTTATAATTATTATGTTTATGATAATCCCAGTTCAAATTATCACAATTATCGTGAATTAAATTAAATTTAGAAATTTAATTAGAGGATGTACCTTTTTCTGTGACATAAAAGAAGGACATTAAATGTAAATAGATCAAAATAGAATGTTTTATATCGCTCTTGTCATATGAAACTTGATAGAATTATTTCGAATATTGTTCCGGTTATTTATATGATTCAAGTTACTCCGAATTATCCATATGAAAACTAACAAACATGTCCCTTTTGCGAAATTCGATCATTGCTATACAACTTTTTATTTATTTCAATGCAATGATAGTACACCGCGACCGCTAGATGACGCCGAGCGGTGAATAGTTTCTCGTATTCAAAAAACAATCACGAATGCAATTAAAACCGATTCGCGAGGCCACCGATCTATAACTTACTTGGCGCGGAGGACACCGTGATCATGAAGGCGGTTCCTCCTGGGCGAGGCCTTGCCATTGCACTACGGCAAGGCTGACCCTTGCGAATACTCCTAACGTGGGTATATCGAGCGCATAATTTTTGATAGTCGGGATCTGCGTACGCGCTATCCCGGATACACAAAACCAAAAAATAAAAGAGGTAGACATCTCTTTCAATTTCTGACTGTGACACACACATTGGTTATGTAAGAATTTTCATGTTCTTCTCAATTATACTATATTTTTATTGAGAAAATATATTTGGAAATTCGAAAATATAATCGGAAGCTTTTTTCAATTAATTAAAGAAAGATTTTTAAGTAAAAAATTTATTAAGTAACCTTTTATGTTTTTTTTTAAAGATTTCTGCTTTATATTTTTAGAAAAAGATTATTACGAAAAAAGATTTTTATTGTAACGAGATACTTGTTTAAACAATTTAAGAAATCAAGATCAGTTTTAAACAATAATCAAATAAACGATAAGTCAATTTTGGTCAGATTGGATCTTACATTAGTGCCGAATAAATTTTTTCGCAACATATTTTTCGTTATCGCGTTGAAGATGAGAAGGGAATTTTTAATAAGATATAGACTTGTAGACTCGTGAATATTAAATTTAATATGTGTTTGGTGGTATATTTCTGCAAAGATTTTGTTTGTCCGTTTGTAACGGTACGTTAATCTACAAGGAGCGTGAAATTTAGAAATCGACACGAACAAAATTATTCGGCACTAAGACCCGGTCTGACTGGAATTGGCTTATTGTTTATTTGATCATTATACTTATTATTAAAATAAATAAAAACTTAAAATTAATTATTATATATAACTTCACGGAAAAAAAAGATTAGCTATTAAAGCAAATCTATTTGTAAAAAGTGAATAGCTAACATTATTTGCAGCGAGAGCTATTTTGCAATAGCAAAACTTTGTCAATTTTAGCAAAATTATTTGTTAAAGTTGATAAAGGTTTTGCTACTATTGCAAAATTATAGCTCTTGCTACAAATAATAGTTACCTGTCCATATTTTACAAATAGTTTTGCTATAGTAGCTAATCTTTTTTTCCGTGTTGATATTGTATTTTATTTTATATTGAATTAAATTTATAATTTGTTAATAATTTCTGAAAAATTTCACTAAACGTTCTGAAATTTAGCTTTTGTTCATAGTTGAGTTGAAATCGTTACACAATTACGTTTGTCATGAAAGATGATGAGACATATATTTCTGGAGAATCTGGAGAATTCTAGAAAATGAACAAAACCAAAGGAAATCCTGAGTTGTTAAATTAATGTGCAACTATTATATATAAATAAAAATGTATAATAAATTTATTAATTGCTTAAATATATTTTTTTCTTTTATACATATTATATAATATATATATTATATATATATATATATATATATATATATATATATATATATATATACATAGTTTTTGTACATTTTATAAAATATAAATATATTTAAAAAATATATATAACTTCCTTTTATAATCTTCTATAATTTAAATTATTAGGTGATATTCTGAGGTGATTTATATGTATATATAAGCAATGACATTCAATCTTATACATTTGTTTTTTGATCTAAATTGTTGGTGACATTCATTGAAACATTCATTATTTGATACTATCACATTTCATGAGGAAATTCATTAAGATATAATAGTTTTTAAACTAGACTAAATAATGAGTGACGATAAAATCACTCTGTCAACAATCTGTAACATATTTTATGTCGAGCTGTTTCTAGCGAAATATATGACAAAATTTTTGACAGATAAGATCGGTATAACAATGAGATGAAAACATGAATACGTTACGGAGAACAATTTGAATTATATTGAAATAGCCTACGGTTAGCTTTTTCCGAGAATACGTGTTTTGTTATTGGTTTGTTCCTGATTTTTCCATATCATGTATTACAAAATTTTTATGTCTGCTGAAATTGAAATGTCGACTGAAATTGAGAGCTCGCTTGTTTGTTTTATTTTGCAATTTACTAGTGATGTATTTTGTCTCTCTAGTTTTCTCGTATTATTCGTGTTTATTTACTGAAAGCTGTAGTATTACGTTAATATTATTCATCAACTATACACTCATATATTAAACAAGATATGTGTGTCGACGGAAGTGTGAATAGCTATTCCACAAATAAGAAACGTACCGTACCGTATATACCTCTGTGTATATACCGGGTATATACCTCGTACTAACTCTGGTGTGAACAGCTTCCATTTCTCTTTCAATTTTTCAATATTTTAAATTTGATTTAGTAATGTTCACTTTAATCGATTCAGAATATATAATTTTGTTTCTTTAATATTTTTGTTATTTGATTAAATTCAGTGACAAAGATATTATCACTTATTTTTAATTTTAAACAAATGGAATTTACTTTTTTATTTGTAACAAAATTTCGTAAGTAGTTGTAGAGTATCATGCTAGATACCAGTATAATTCAATTTAATAAAAAGAAATAAAACAAATTGATAGAAAAAATAATAAAATAATAGAAAATTTGCACTTTTGCATGGAATATAAAAAACTTTAACGAATATAAAAGTTCTTTTATATAATAAATGTAAAAGAGTTTGATAAATATAAAAGAATAATAATTCGAGAATAATCATAAAACACAATTATTGCAAATATTACAATTAGCTTTCAATGAACAGATCTAGTTTCTTCTCGCGGACAAATCCGTTGTAATGCGGCACGTATTGATTTTCGGAGCGGGTGGATGCTGTGAGATCGTCGAGGAGAGGAACATAGGAAAACTCCTACTATCCATAGTACTTCTTTTTCCTATCTTGCGTTTTCTCGTCTTGCTATCCTTTGATCATGACACAAGACATTTTGCCTAGTTGTTGTTGAAATTCGTCAGGAAAATGCGTTGTTAAACTTATATTATCGATAATGCGTTCTTTCCTCGAAAAGTATACATTAATAATATATTAAAGTTTTTTTACTTTCTGGTCCTTTACGTTTCGAATACGCACTACGTGTCAATAAATAGTTTTTTAAATTAAAAAGTTTTAAATGATGTATATTACTATTTAGTGTATTATAAGTTCTGATATTTTATCTTATTTATTGTATACTGACGACTTAATAATGTTGTTGGAAATAATGTTGTTTCTTAAGAATCTAAAAAATTTCATGAAGAATATTTATATATGTCAAAAAATTACTTGCATAATTATAAAAAAATTTTATGCAAAATAAATTAAAATTAAAATTAATAGATGAATAATAGTTATTTTTTATTATTTGTCAATTATTATTTGTTAAATTGACTATCAATTGTAAAATTGATAATTACAATTATGATAATATTACTTAATAGAGAAATATCGGAATATCAGTACTCTTAGAAATATAAAAATATTAAAAGGACATATGACAAATAATCGTTATTTTAAAATATTATTATAATATATATATATATATATATATATATATATATATATATATATATATATATATATATTTTAACATCTTTAGCTATGTATTTTAATACAATACAGTGTGCATAAAAGTATATAAATACTTTTTCATTACATTGTGCATAGTTATAATATATAATTCCTAACAATATTCAAATTACACGAAATGTCAATTCTAATTGTTGATGTGTTAAAACTAAATCAGATGAATAGACAGAAAATGGACGCTGGATAAATGGATTTTTGAAAAACAATTTATCTATATTAGATTAGATTATTAATTTTATTGTTTGCAACAGTTTTCTGATGTCAATTTTATGTGTTATTTATTAATTTACGTTCTATATCTGAAGAATAAGTTTATTTTTATATTTAATAAAAACATCACACATAAAATAATTTATTAAAAAATTAATAAAATCTAATAAAAAAATTAACTGATAAAAAAATTTAGTTTGTTAAAACGATATAATTTACAAAATAAAGAACTGAAAATTCATTTTATTTGTCCATTTAATTTGTTTTACTATTTTTGCATTAACAAGAATTAATAGACCATTAGACGCAACGAACTAGTAGATTTAGGTTTTATCAGCTCGACTTTGCAACCATATCTCATGGTTTGCATGGATTTGCGGTTTTATCCTCGTTTACGATAGTTCTTGGTAAAACTGTCGTGCAGACGCAGAATGTATATGGTGTTTTGTTTTAATGTTCAGAGGTAAATTTACAGAAAGATTAAAATTTTTTCCAAGAATAAATTAAATTTAAAAATCTAAAAAAATTTATAAATTTTTTTAAGCAGCATGTGAATCATCATAAATTGATATCAAAAAATGTTGTCGAAAGTAGCATTATCAAGATTTAAGAGGTTTTTTAACAAATACAAAATGTTTAATTTAAAAAAAATTAAAAAGATTTTTATGGAAAGAATTTGATCGATGTGAATTGATTCAATGTGATCATGTGAAACATGTTTTATAACAAACACTAATGATTAATAGAATTTTCAGAAAGTTTTCTACATTTATCAGAAAGTTTCATATTTATTCTTAACAAAATATCTTAATAATAGATTCTTTTTCTTTGACACTTGGTTTATTATTGATGAAAGAAGTAAATAAATATTACATAAATGTGACAGCTAATGTATCTAGTTGAAAAACGTAAAATATAAATTGATATTACTTAAAGAAAATCCCTATGTACAATTTTTGTTGAAAAAAAAATGGATAGTCTTGAAAGTTCTTGAGTACGAGTGTGCCTAAGGCAGCATTTTCTTATCATCACGAACTATCTTCTTTTTGAGAATTACCATACTTAAGAAAACAAGTCGACAAATAATAGTCTGAAATAGATTAGACGAGGACATTATATATGCTAAACAAGAAAATAGTATTTCCACTTTAATTACATCTTCTTTTTAAGATTTTTTTAAACATGAAAAGCTATCTTTAATAAAGATCGAGTTGTTGGTCATTATTAATGCAGAGAGAGAGAGAGAGAGAGAGAACAAACGGTTTTTAACTTTATAATATTTCTTGGTTAAATTAAAGAAATCTCATTTGATCGAAACGTAGCAAAGAAAAGAAAATATTTTTATTTCTTTAAATATTACGGTATCTAAATAATTATATAAAATACTATCTAAATAAAAAAGAGAGAAATTCTTTGTTACTGGAAATTAAAAATAATATTTTACATAATAAATTTGCAATATTTATTTGTACAAGATGCTAAGGTATACGCGCTGTGATATAGACAACCATTCGATTTTACGATGCGATGTAGATAGGTTTGATTGGATTAAGGCGTTGCACAGTGACAAAGATATGACTCGAGAGAAGGCTGCACTTTATTTATACTGTCTTTTATTACTAGTTCTTGCTGAAATTTTTTTAACACAACACTTTATTCGAGATTTTAAAAGTATTATTATATTTTAAAAGTATTATTATTTAAAAGTGTATTTTAAAATTTATCTATATAATTAAAGATTTTTACTGTAAAAAATATTCCAATCCGTGTTAGCCAAATGTATATTTTATTGAAAAAGTAAATATTTATAATTAAACAATATAGGCTGTGTAAACGAATATTTATATACATTTTTATTGTGTGTGTGTGCGTGTGTGTGTGTGCGTGCGTGCGTGCGTGCGTGCGTGCGTGCGTGCGTGTGTTCGATCTTTTTTTGCATCTTCTTCAGTGAGACGTTAAAGAAAATTAACTGAATGAAAGTATGAAAGATGACAAAATTAATTCACAAGAAGCAAATAAATAACGAAGACAATGAGGAATACATACAAATAAATAACTGTCGTTCACGTCATTGAAATAGTCAAATCTCCACGTGTACTAAGTCCCCACCGGTATTAACCACTGTGAAATAGGAAATCATTGTATTGAAAAAAGGAAAGATTAATCCCCTTATTATAGAAAAAAAGAAAAAGAGGAAGGAACGTGGAAAATTCAAATCGTCTTTAACTTATAAATTATAGAATTATATATGTGTCATGTACAGTCTGTTCAATAAGAAAGTGTTTGCCATAATCTAAAAAATATAAAAATTTAGATTAATTTTTGTTATTGAAGTACTCATTATTAGCTATTGCGCAATTACCTAATATCTTGTCCAATCACCTCCATTACTGATTATTGCTTGACACCTTTTTTCCATACTTTCGACGAGCTTTTCTGCATATTCGTTTGGCAGAGATCGCCATATCTTCTTAATTTCAAATGACAGCTGCTTCACCTTGTACACTGGCTTTCCTTTGAGTTTCATCTTCATGTACGACCACACATTTTCAATGGGATTAGCATCTGGGGACATTGCCGGCCATTCCATCGTCGTGACGTTATTTTCATCTTTCCACGCGCTGCACAGTTTGCTGCGATGTTTAGGATCATTGTCTTTTTGCAACACCCAACTTATTCCATCAGAACCATAAAACTTTTCAGCAGATTTCAACAAGCATTTCTGGTAGATGGTGCACATTTTTTCCGCATTTAAATTGCTTGTAAACAAAAAAAGAGGCACCCAAAACCGTGTTTACAGAAGCATCCCCAAACATGCACTTTTACAGGGTGTTTTACTGTGCGCTGAATCATCCTATTACTCTTCTCCAAATATCGCTGCATCCACTTCCTGACGAATGCCTCCGATTTCCGTATATATTTTGCAGCCGCTTTATACGTCAGTTTCGGTCTTTTCGCATGGTTCACTAAAAACACTACCTCGTACCGCTTCTGAAATTTTGTATTCATTGTAAAAATAATAAATTCGCTGACATAAACTACAATGTGCCAGTAAACTATATACTGCGCAAAAGGGCGCGCAATAAAGGTTCAAACGAGTTCAGGAAGATGTTGTTGCGGTGGCTTTTTGTAGAATAACGAGCGTCACTTTCTTATTGAACAGACTGTAGATAATTCGTATCCGTAAATTTATAAATTTAAACTATTTGTTTGTTGTCTAATCATTTCCGAAAGCAATCTTTTGTATAAAATAGGTTTCTCAAGATTTCATGTTTTGCCAGTCAAATTCATGATTCAATTGTCTATTTAATGGCCAGTGATAATAGAATGTTGCGAAGAATTCTTTTTTATATGATTACGATGCTTGTTGATCATAGTCTACAAGTTTGACCTACATATGGAGCATCACAATTCACACAGAAAATCTTATTTTTATGGTGTTGTATCGGGAGGATATCTTTATGAACTTTAATAAAAGGTCTTAGATTATTGAAATTTGTGTGCATGCTACAACATTCCACATATTTAAACTGTTCAAAAATAGTAGAAACAGAATATTGAAAAATATTTGATATATTGAATATTCTTATCAATATTAGCTGTGTTGTCAATAATCGGTTCATTTCTCTTAGTCATATTGTAAAAAATGGCTTTAAGTCGAGTAGGAAGAACATGAAAAATGAAATTTAATGGATTACTGTTCTCCAATAAAATATTGATAAAAAATAACAATAAATAAACAATAAATTTTTTAAATGAAATCTAGGGTGACAAAGTAGTACAGCTCTGTCAACTAAACCTATGATGGTACCTTTTTTGATGATGAGGCTCAAAATTAAGGTATCTACCGGAGAAACTAGATTTATATGAAACCAGTCAAATTCAATAAGGTTGTCTCTGATAATAATAATAGTAACGTCAAGAAAGTTCAATGTGTTGTGAATGTCCTCCTCAATAGCGAATTGTAATCTTGGATGAAATGAATCAAAAGTTAAGAGTGAAATCTGACGTAGAAGGCACCGCCATCATAATATCGTCTACGTATCTAAAATAAAAAGAAAGATTAAATTTTAGAGTCCAATTGCCTTCACCTCCAAATCTTGTAAAGTAATGTCGGCTATAACTGAAGATAATGGAGAACCATAGTGCCAAACGTTTGTTTGTAACATGTATTATTAAATTTGAAATAAGAATTCAGCATGAGCCGAACTGCTAACAAGAATTCATCACGTAGAATTGCGCAATTCTTTTCAATATAAGTCTATCTTCTAATGAAACTTGCTTCTGTCAAGAATATATTCGTAAACAAAGATATCACGTTCAACGAAATCCTCTTGTACTGATCCTCAATATAAAGAAGTTATTAAGTTAAGTTACTTAAGTTTGTTGATGAAATCAAAGTTATGATAAGTTATGATAAGTTATGATAAGTTATGATAGTGCGTTTTTGGAATGGAATTATAAAATTATCTCGTAGAGAAAAGCCTTCATAGAGTACAATAGACTGTCTTTAGACGAAACAATAATGCGAAGGGGGCAATCCAGTGTGTTTTTTTGACAATCCTTAGGCTCTCGATAAGAAACCAATCAGTAAAATTTCTTCCATCTTGTCAAGATGTTGTGAAGGTCATTAATGAATTTCCTTGTGGGATCCTTTTTTATTATGGAGTATGTATTTGTATCATTTAATAAGGCCAACATTTTAATCACATAAAAAGGAGCTCTTGCAACATTCTATTATCACTGACATTAAATCATGAATTTGATAGGAAACACGTTGAAATCTTAGATGAGAAATCTATCTTATATAAAAGATATAAAAGATTGCTTTCGAAAATGATTAGACAACAAAAAAAATAGTTTAAATTTATAAATTTACGGATGCGAATTACTTACATGACACATATGATTTTATAATTTATAAGTTAAAGAGACGATTTGAATTTTCCATGTTTCTTCCCCCTTTCCTTTTTTCTTTTGTTTTTTCCTTAAATATTTTCGATCTTTTCCGTTTCGTTTTATCAGTCTTGACTTTGTAATGAACATAATAAATAACATGTATTTCTGTCGTTCCTGTCTTCGTTGTTTGATGGGTCTCTCTATTTGGTAAGTTGCCCTCCTTTTTTTCTCTACTGATGTTATTTTCTGTAATAAAAGGATTAATCTTTCCTTTTTTCAGTATATCACAATAATTTCCTATTTTACAGTGATTAGAACCGATGGGGGATTTAGTACCTACTAGTGGAGATTTGACTTCTTTCGATGACGTAAACGACGGTTATTTATGTATGTATGTATTCCTCATCGTCTTCGCTATTTATTTGCTTCTTGTGAGTTGATTTTGTTATCTACATTTTTATCTGTTAATTTTCTTTCTTATTGAAGAGGATCTAAAAAAGGATCGAAACGTAAGAATAAAAGATTGGATTTTGTCCTCATTTTTTTGAATATGTGATTGCGCTCTAACTATTGCGCTAAACTCTTAATTGCCCTTTTATCTTTTGTTTATGTTTTTTATATTATATCAGAATCTTTTTATTTTTTAAGTTTATTGTGTGTATGTGTTAATGGAAAAAATATATAAATATATATTATACATATTTGTTTATTGTAATATATACATTTACTATACCTATATAATATCGCTTTATTATTAAATCTAAATAACAAAGATATGAGAAGATAAATTTGTGGTGATAGTATGTTTGTAAAATCATTAATGCTATTGCATATTTTTATGTAAAATTAAGTTTTGCTATTATAAGTAATTTTTTAATTTGTCCAATGCTATAGCGAAATCAGTTTCATCGGGATAAAAAAAATTGGAACCAAAAAATTTTGTCAAATCAATGTTTTTCAAGAACTACATTAACTTATAACAAATAAATTTTTTTTCGTTACTCTAGATAGTAGCACTGTCATTTACTATACGGTTTTTATAAAATGTACGCGTTATTAAAAGAAGATCTACAAGTATGTATAAAAGAGCAAATTAATTATTCAAATTTAAGGCAAGGATTAATCAGTATAATGTTATTAAGTACAAAATAGTTGTTAACTTGTACTAGAAATAAATGACAAGGTATCTGACAATTTCCGACAATCTTAAAACCTTGTTAACCCTTTGAAGCACAGCGGGATTCCTAGAATTCCACATATTTTCAATTCAACTTTTATTTATTTGGAATAGTTAGAATTTGATTTTAGTGCTACTGTTTGGTTTTTAAGTTGACTAAGATGATTAGCTACAAACTGAAATGTGTAGTTTTTATTAATTGCTTATAAAATTAATCTTATAATTAAACAAATCATGAAAAACAGTGTTTTTTTTTTAAATTAATTAAATGGCTGAAAGAAAGTGTTATCCTATTTTCGTGAAAATTGGTGTTCATGGGTTTTTGAGGTCGCTGATTACAAATCCGACGTCAGATTTTCAAAATTGAAAATGGCGGATTCAATATGGCGGACCAAAATTTTGAAATTTTTCTAAAAATAAGAAAAAATTGGTATGTAAGAGTTTTTGAGGCCGCTTACGAATCCGACGTCAGATTTTATACCCTATATACCCTATCATGCAAGATAGTTATTAAGATCGATGATCAAAAATTACAAAAAGTACAAAAATATTTAGTTCAAATATTTAGTACAAAATATTTATGATAGAACAGATTGAAAAACCCAAGAAAATGTACAAAAAAATTTTTAAATAAGAAAACTATTTTTAAAAAAAGAAAAAAAAGATGGAGACTATAGCCGTCACATCCTTCGTATCTCTTAGTTCGGCTGAGAACGGCTTTTCTTCATGAAACTTATTAGTGGATTAAACAACTGCAATCGAATTTTCATCAAAATCTAAGACAGATTCGTAATCAATGACTCCATAACCCCGTATAAAAATTTTTTTGGATTTTACGAGAAATTCGAAATTTTGGTCCACTATATTGGATCCGTCATTTTGAATTTCGGAAATCTGATAACGGATTCGTAATCAGCGAATAAACCTCTATATACAAATTTTTTCAAATTTAAAACAAATTTTTCAAAAATTTAGTCCGCCATATTGGATCCGCTATCTTAAATTTTGGAAATCGGATAACGACATCAGAACCAGTAATCAGAAACCCAAAAAACGTGTGTATGCAAATTTTCAAGAAAATCGCACCGCTAGAAAAATTCGTGCTTCAAAGGGTTAAACTATTTCTTGCATATTTGTACTGGCATAAAGGATTAAACTAAGCAAATTATCGTTTAAATCTTTGCTTCTTTAATAATTGAGGAATTGTAGAAGTATTAATTAATCAGTTAATATTATGTGTATGTGTGTGTGTGTGTGCGTGTGTGCGTGTGCGTGCGTGCGTGTGTGTGTGTGTGTGTGTGTGTGTGTGTAAAATTTATTAATTGATACTAATGGTTTATTATTATTATTTGTACTTAATTTCTAGTGTATAACATTATATATTTCGAACAACACGCACTGAAGGATCATTTTTTTTCTATTTTTGTAGGAAATATAATTTTTTCTGAATTAGATGTAGCATAAAATATAACAAAATCAGTGTTTCAGAGAACTTATATAAAACTTATTTAATATTAAATATTAAATGCTCTTTAAGTTATATAAAATAAATAAAAATAATTATAAAAATTAATTTGCATTATATATTTTTTGCTGTAATACATCATTAAAGTATTAATTATCTTATCGAATATATATATATATATATATATATATATATATATATATATATATATATATATATATATATATTTATTTATTTATTTTTATAATTTGGAAAACTATTTTTAGCAATCAATATAGATAGAATATGATTATTATCTCTAACGATTATTACTTTTTTGTCATTTGTCAGGTTTTAATGACCAAACTGTGCCAGTGCATTCTATATAAATATAACATGTGTGTTACTTTATTAAAACAGTATTACAATACAAAAATAAAATGCTGCAAATGAAAGAAATTTGTTCTTATTGTAAATAGGGTGTGATTGTATCTCATTAATATTCCATTAATATTTCATTTCAAAGTGTCAGCCGTTCTTATCGATCGGATTTATTTCATCTGAACAACAATTTCAAGAAGTCAATACGTATGACAAGAAATTAGATATTTTTCACAAAGAACGCTATGGATTAATAAAATACTTTATAAAAGAAAACATTTTTAATTTTCCTAATAAACGTATCAAAGTGTGTGAATATAATTGGATGGTTGTTATCGATCTTTGGATGACAATCAATTATATTCACATGCTTTGATATGTTTATTAGGAAATATCGATCTTTTGATTTCTGAGATTGTCAGATTTTACACTATCAGTTTTATATTATAAAACTTATATTGTTAAACTTGTAATAAAGCTTCTGTGGATTATATTGATACATTTGTCTCTTGATTTTCGCAGTCAGAAAATATTGGGTTGGCAACTAAGTAATTACAGATTTTTGCGTAGCCAAGTTCTTTTAAACGCTTTTCAATGCATGTATGTGATTCATCGAGCTTCCCTGCAATCTCACGTGTTGTGCTATGACGATCCGCATCGATTTGCTTTGATTTGATCGTCATTAACTTCAACTGGACGACCAGAGTGTTGTTCATCTTTGAGTGAAAAATCATCAGAACGAAATGTGAAACCAAACCAATTTTGACACTGCCGTTCTTTTAAGGTTTTGTCACCATACACAGCACATAACTTTTGTGAGCTTGCGATGCGTTTTTTCCTTTGAGGAAGTAAAAAAGCAAAATATGACAAAAATGCGTTTTGCTTTTCCATTTATCAACCGACGCCAAACACAAACTACACAACCGATCGACACAATTTTTTTACTGAATGCCAATTGAAGTATCAACTATCAAACAACCAAATATATCTTTCAAAGAGACACGCTGATAATGAAACTGAAGTACAAGCGTCAAAATAAAACTTTATATTATTAGTAATACTTTGTACCGTGTGCAAAAAGTACCTCGTAAATGGAAGGATTATTTATCGCGTAAAAGAATTACATGGAACGAACATGGAATAGAAACTCCGAAAGTCGAAGGACAAGTGTATATCATTTTTTTTTTATTTTTATCTATGGAACAAATTGGCGCAGTCTGACCATTAAAACTGGAATATCCTGTATATAATAATTGAGGTGAAATCTGTTTGTATAGCAAAAAATTTTTGTTGTGTCAACAAACAACTTTTTTTCTGTTTTTACGCGATGACTATAGGCCATAAGCAGTTACTGATCATTTACTATGTAATAGCGTACTTCAGGACACTTTCTCACTTTCTTGACTTTTTTGCAGTTTTTATTTTTTTATGATGCATTCGCGTTCGTTTCGCTCTTCCTGCTTTTTGTGCTTTTCTTTCGTGAGTAACATTATTATAATTAATACGATTACTCAGTTACTGATGAGTAATTGTGTAGCAATCACCGGGAGCAATGGTGTTTGATTCACTTGCTTTAGCAATCGTCACGTTTGGGATATATACTTTTTATGCAAAATGACTTGATATTGTTCTGTGAAAGAAAGAATTACCGTCTAACGTAGAATATAAATCACTGAAATGCAATTTGAATCAATGCTTATGATTGGTATCATGGTTAATATGAGAAAACAGTGTTTCTTTTACAGTCTAATTATTGCAGCCTTCTGCAATATGAAGAATACAATATGAACGTTGTGGTTCAATGGTGACATTGATCGGTTCTTCGTTGCGTCGTCGTTATCTATTTGATTGTTTGTGCCATACATGATGTTTACAAATCCGTGATATTTTTCTCTTGAATATATGTTTTTTGTTTATTCCCTTATTTACACATTCATTTCTCCCTTTTTTATTCTATCAGGTACTCTCATATTTTCCCTTTATTTTGCTCTTTCTTTCGTTTGTCAATCACATTTGCATTCACTGATTATATCTAAAGCATTTAAATTTTACTTTTAGATTAATTATATATTTTGTTAACCGTATTTTGTTAACTTTTAATAACTGTATATTTTTAAAAATCCTGTTTTTATTAAATTTTTAAATAAAAATTCTAACAAGTAAGTATCTCTATGATTTCTTAAATGATCTATAAAAATGTAACTTAATAAAATTAATCAATTTAGGACTTCAAATTTGTATAATATAATATTATCTATGGTGTATATCATGGGATTCTATACAATCGAACTTTTCAATTAGATTTTCAATTAAATAATGATGTTATTATTTACTTATTATATTTTATTTTTTGTGCAGTGTGAGAAAAAAGAATCTTCGTGTTACATAACATTCACAGTGGTAAAACGTGTAATGTTTATTATGTTTATTATATTATTTTGTATATATATATATATATATATATATATATATACATATATACATATATATACATACATAGTAATATAGTTAAAAATAGAAGTGTTTAATCAATAAATGATTTGTAATTTAATAGGAATTAATTCCAAAAACATCTTTGACGCATTGTTCTCCGTTTTGTCGAAGTTTATTACCGTTTTCGTTGAATACTTGGTAAACTGACTGCTGATAACATATTGCTACCTTTCCGAATATCGCTTTAAGTGGACTTATGCTGGACAAGACTTGTTGCAATTGGGACTGTACGTTAGATATGTTCTGCGAAACCTAAAAAAAAGAATGTTTTTTTAGAAAGTTATTAAAAAAAATTATAATATAATCAAAGTTTGGCACAAAAGTCTTGAATTGCATTAAAATGCGAGGACATATTTTAATATTTTATTTTATTTGTGTTGTTTTATATTATTATAAGAAATATTTAGATTATTATAAAGAGGATGTTTAAGAATTAAGACAGGTAGAAATTAGATAACATATACTTACTACATTAGTTATGCACACAACTGCTGTGAAAGGATTATTGACACATTTTGAAAGTTGTTCATAGATCGTTGATAGACTTGTTCTCAGATTATATACTGCATCGCGAAGTTGTTTCCAGTCATCTCCGAGCGATGCTGTTGCGTTTGTAACGCAGGAACTAACACTCGAGATTATTTCAGTTACAATTTCTTTTGAGGTGTTCAATGTTTCGACGCATGCTGTACCCTGAAGTGAAAAAAATTAACGTAAAATAAAAATTAACGTAAAATTTAAAAATTAACATATGCAACTTTGGAAGTATTTCTATTAAAACCCTCTTCATAAAATTTAATTTTTTAAAGATATAATGTGAGGTATATCAATCGTGCATTCTAAAGTAAATAAATCGAAGTATGTTGTTTAGAATTTTGTTTAAAATACTAGTGACTAAATAAATTTAATATTTTTTGTGAAAAAGGATATAAATTTTTTCTTAATTTTATTATAAATTGTATGATATCGTGAGATTATGAAAGTGGACATGTAATTATTCTTTGTATTTTTACTGTGATTTTGCGACTAGTTATAATATTTACAATATCTATGTTTATCAGCATTGATACGTAATTAAATCTTTTCACTTATTTTTGTTCTTTTTTATTTTTTAATGGTTGGACTAAGTCATTTGAAATCAATGTGTTAAATGTAAATACTGTAGTTAAAAAATTTGATTGTTAATAAAAACTAGGGTTGTTATTACGAATATGACAAAATACCTAATGTATAAGATATCTTCTATCCGCGATGTAGATCGATGTTAAAATTGTTTAACATCGATTTACATGGACTATAGGAATAGAACCTAACCTAACTTATTTATACGATTTGATATTTATGTTTTACTAGTCAAATTTAAAACAAATCTTATGCTGTTAATTATTCCCTTTCCACGATTTTCGATTGTATGTCCTACTTTTCTTACATTGGCAAGCGTATTCAGCGCTTTTGTTACACTATTTTGGATTGTATTTTCCATTTCCTTTGCACTATTTTGGAGTCCTTCAAAGAAACCGCCAATTTTTGCCTTAATTCCGCTATAATTTTTGCTTAAATCGCTCACATTGATGGAAGATACAACCGTATCTTTATTTTCAAGCAAGTCTTTTTTCACTCCATCCAATAAAGAAAATTCAGGAAAGACAGGAAAAACTCCAGCTTTTGCTGTTTGAAAAACCTAGAGTTAAATTAATTAATTAATACATTTAAAAAATGCTATTATATGCTACATATATATGTTATTATTTTAAATAATGGGGAGAAAGAAAGAGAGGGAGAGGGGAGGGAGAGAGAGAGAGAGAGATAGAGGGAGAGAGGGAGAGAGAGAAAGATACTTTTACTTAATATTACTTTATATGTACATATATAAATTGTAAAATAGATATCAAAATAAAACTTTTAAAAATTTTTTACATTATGGACATTAAATTTTTATGATCTAAACAACTTTTAGATTTAAAAATCAAAACTTACGCAAACAGCTACGATGCAACTTATGATGGTAATTTTCGTCATTGTTGTTTTAACTTTGGTGTATTATTTCTTACGACTTCTGGAATAATACTCTTCTTTTTAAACTAAAATTCGCGTTTATATAAGATATTCGTTTCCGTCTTCTAGGAAATATCGTTGCGATATGCATATTAACTTGTCAAACTGCGAATATTTACATCAATATGCAATTACTCTAATCAGCTTAAGTAAAAAATGGTAGCAATGAACAAAATATATTCATCACTCACAAGAGAACCTTACAGTTTATTTTTATGATATATTACTATAGATGTTTTATTTAATTTGCTTCTGATAATTAAAATTATCAGATAACTCGCATATATGAATATGTAACTAGAACTATTAAACAACCAACTACAGAATATGCCATTTTCGTGTTAGGATCTTAGCATAGAAATAATATTTTTGTGAATATTGTACATTTTTCTCAACTCAGTAGACTGCGCACCGATTCTTTGTCGGTCTTAAAACACAGCACTTCCTTGGAGTAGTAAATCTACTATACATATTTTAGAACTATTAAAACAGTTTATTTTGCTGTAACAATAGGATACATGAATTTTGAAGATTTTGGAATACAATTTCTTACAAAAGAAACACGTTTAATGATACTTTATCGAATAAATTTTATTTGTAATATTTTTATTATGTATAACTATATTGTAGGCTTTTTATTATATATAACTATATTGTAGGCTGTAAAAAATTACTAAGTTATTACATGTAATTATTTTGTTGTAAAAGTTGATTGGAAACAGAAAAAGAAATCTACATATTAGAATAAACCTTTTAATTATTAAATTAAAATAGCAATAAAGAAATTCCAAATATTTCAAAAAATTGACTAAAAGTTTGGCATAAAAATTTCAATGCAAGTTGAAATTTCTTTGAGGAATTATTGTTGGTACTAACTATTAATTTCTTTTCTCAATGATATATTTCTGTAACTTTAAACAATTTGTTTTTACTAAGTGTAGTTAACATAGAAATGTTTATAATTTTATATAATAATCTTGAATAGTATTAATAGAAGAAATTGCAGTATAATGTAAATGACACAGCAGTCTCTTGTGTTATTGCTCGTAAAATCGGATCGTGTTTTATTTGCATTTGCATGCAAAATTGAATTTGCAACTCTTTTCTTTTATGATCATTTTTGAAGCTACAAAAATTCTTTTACGGAATATACATGTGCTCTGTTTTAACCTTTATACCGATAATGTATAAATTTGTTTATACCGATAATATATAAATCTTTTAACCTTTATACCGATAAAGTATAATAGTATTGATAGAATTGGCAATTTCAGCTCAATGTACAGTATATTACATTACTGTCGATTTTTGTGTTTAACGTATTTATTAATATTTTTTTCTGACAAATCGGCTATTATATTTTGTTTTACTATAATATATAATACTAAAATCTATACTTATTCTTTTAATCTCATTCTTCTATTCTTTATTTATTATTCTATTATTTCTTTTTCTCACATTTTACTGCTTTTTTGACACTTATCAGTTTTTATTTATCAATTAATTATCTCTATTTATTAATGCCACATCCTCAGATAGTAAAAATTTGCCTGTAATTATTATAGTTTTCAAATCACATTGTTCACATTTTCTCTGTGACAACCCATGATATTGAATAATCGTGGAATTATAAATACATATCGAATATGAACTTTATTTCCATTGATAATTAAATATGCGAGAATGACGGACAGAGATATAGAGTGATTACATATAGTAATGATAAAATAGTAAAGATATACTTGAAATATTGCTAATGCAGTATTGATATTTACCATTAATGCAACATGCAGCTATCATGTATTCAATTATTTTATTTTAAAAGACTTTTTTAAAAAATAAGTTATTACATTTTTACATTGTTATAGTTTTATTAATAACTGAATTTGATGACTTTTAAAATGTATACACACATATATATACAGGGTGTCCGGTACTTAACGCCGAAGCTTTCGTGTACAGGTAGAACAAATAAAATCAAGTAGAAAAGTTCACTTTGTTGTTTTTGCAAAACAAGAAATTAATTTAAAAAGATCAGCCAATCCGCGCGAGTAGAAGCATGTGACGAGAAGAGACTTCCCCATTGTAAGATGACAGGAGCCGGCCTGCCGCGCAGTGAAGCGACGGGAAGAGCGCTCTGCAAAGGACGAACACGGATCCTCGTGTCAAACTCTATCCGTAAGTATAAAGATCCGCGTTCACGGCGATTGTCTTTTGTAGATCGCGCCTCCCATCGCTTCGCCGCACTTACATACGAAAGCTTCAGCGTTAGGTACCGGACCCTGTATATATAATATATTAAAATTAAGTTATTTTAAAGTAAATGTAGTGTTTGTCCTAGACCATTTTTTTAATTGAAATGTTTAATGAAAATTATTTATTTATTCTGAAGACATCGTTTGTAACTGGTCAAAGTTTCAGAGATTTACCCTTTGAGTCGTGGCAAGTTTGATTGTGTTTCGCATTTTTCCAATTTTTGCATATATTTAGCGAATTGGAAAGATTTTGCATCGAAGTCATAACTTTACGAAGCAACTCCTCGTCGACATTCTGCAATAATCATAGATTTTGATTGACATATTTAATACCTTCTTTAATATGTTCTTTAGCTCTATTCAGTTATAATATTAACTTTATTTAAAGATAAATTAAGAGAACTTCTTTCTTGAAACTTTCTATCTTTTGTTAGAAATAGATAATATAACATATTTATTATTCTACATGAATAAACATTGATATCCTAATTCAGATGAAACTTATTTACGATTTTTCTTTTTTATTTTTTCTTACTATTATATATATATATATATATATATATATATATATATATATATATATATATAAAATCTTACTATTCTTCTATTATATATATATATATATATATATATATATATATATATATATATATATGTATGTATGTGCGTAAACCAATGCGTGCGTGCGTGCAAGTGCGTGTGTGTGTGTAATTGTAATTGTACAAATTACATATTTTTTCTTAAAAACAACTATGTGTTTTCTTTACACCAATTGATTTCTTTCATTATTCTGTGCATAAAAGTATTGAGGTAAGGTCATCGAAAGGTGAATATTTTACGAGATATTTTATAGTTTATGTAAAATTAAGAAATTATTTCAAGCCTTATAACTCGGAAAATACTTAATAAAAAAATATTTTATTATAGTGTTTTGGAAAGCTCTCGAGATAAACTACAAGAATATGCAATGAAAAATAGGGGGTTCTATTTAAGAAATCAACGGTGATCTTTATAGGACCTACACCCTCCTCCTTTAAAAAATTATTAATATCACTATGTTTCCCTTCGAACTAAGCAACTTTTATCTGAAACATTTTTTTCTGTCATCAAAAACAAGCGAGTTATTCAGGTAATCTGTTTTTTTTTAAATGCCTCATTCTGTATATATATCCTGTATATATATATATTAGGGTGGTCCAAAATAACTGACTATTTTTTTCTTTCATGTGCTTCACCGGAAATCGAAAATATATGTTGCAAAAGTAACTCTCAATTTTTTACAGATTTTTAAAAAATGTTTTAGAGGTCGCAGTAATCGCTTAAACACGAAAATCGACATAACATGCTATTTTATTTTTTTTAAATCATATTGAGGCATATCCTGTTGAGTTGATCATTGAAATATTGTTGCCAGGAATCAAATAAATAAACTTTAATTTTTGTAGCCAAAAATACTGACAGTAAGTCATTTATTTAATTCTTCAAAACTCGAATTTTCATGAAAATGGACATTTAAAGGCTTAAAAAACCGATTTTTATCAATCGTAGTCGAAAATCGTTTGTGGTATCGGTTTCCTTGTTCAGTGGAGAATATATTATGATATATAGAAACTTTAATATTTATTGATAGATAGCGCTGCAGTCATAAAATGCTTAAAAAATGCGGATTTTCTTAAGCTTGGCCTTCATACCAACACTAGATTTAATTTTCGTGACAATTTTTCGTTAAAGAAAAGTATTTTTATAAAATATATTTTTATAAAAAATATATTTATAAAAGTTTTTATAAAAAATAGTAGTAAGTAAAAAATATTTTTTAAAAATTTTTATAAAAATATTTTTATAAAAATACTTTTCTTTAACGAAAAATTGTCACGAAAATTAAATCTAGTGTTGGTATGAAGGCCAAGCTTAAGAAAATCCGCATTTTTTAAGCATTTTATGACTGCAGCGCTATCTATCAATAAATATTAAAGTTTCTATATATCATAATATATTCTCCACTGAACAAGGAAACCGATACCACAAACGATTTTCGACTACGATTGATAAAAATCGGTTTTTTAAGCCTTTAAATGTCCATTTTCATGAAAATTCGAGTTTTGAAGGATTAAATAAATGACTTACTGTCAGTATTTTTGGCTACAAAAATTAAAGTTTATTTATTTGATTCCTGGCAACAATATTTCAATGATCAACTCAACAGGATATGCCTCAATATGATTAAAAAAAAATAAAATAGCATGTTATGTCGATTTTCGTGTTTAAGCGATTACTGCGACCTCTAAAACATTTTTTAAAAATCTGTAAAAAATTGAGAGTTACTTTTGCAACATATATTTTCGATTTCCGGTGAAGCACATGAAAGAAAAAAATAGTCGGTTATTTTGGACCACCCTAATATATATATATATGTATATAAATTAGGATACAGATTAGAATTATATACATGACATTCTTTTGTATTTGTATATAAAAGAAAATTTTTTGATAAGATAACAAATTATCTTAGTGTATTGAATTTCTTTCGTTAGGAGACTTCCCTCAAAGGCTAAGGAATTCATGTCTGTATCCGCAACATCAATTATTTTTTCTACATAGGATTTAAAATGCGCAATGGTCTTTAAAGCAGCATCACTTATAATGTTTTTTGCTTTATCACAGGAGATATCATTTGTGTTGCCAAGTTCTTTCTTCAAAGTTTCCATATCAGATCGAGACTGCAATATTGATAAACTTTCAATTAGGAAATTGTATCTGACATTGCTAATAAGATTTGATTAGAAAATGTTTCAAATTTATTACTTTAAATATAAAACATTTGATAATTATCACATTTGTTACTCTTATATTTTACACAATTCAATATTTTATTATTAAATAGGAATGTTTTCTGAAAAATAATTTAATAATTATTATTTATTTATTTAACTTACCTTTTCTACTATCTCATTTACACGTGCAATAAATTTGTCGATGTCTGCTGCTAATATTTTAATCATTTGTACCTGATCAAATGCCTGATTTTTTGCTCCTAAAATCATGAGTAGTAATTGATTTTTTGAATCTTCTTTTGTTGACGTCGTTGTTGCATTTGCCTGGGGGAATCAATCATTTATAATTTACAAAATAATTACAATAACAAATATTACAAAATTTATCGAAGATATATATATATATATATATATATATATATATATATATACATATATGTACATATATATAGAATTATACAAAAAAGTTACTTTATTTAATAAGAAATACATACTGGAGTTCTAGTAAAATTGACGAAATTGTATATTTGTAACGTTTCTCAAAAATAATTTTTTTCAACGAAATTTTATTTAAAATCAAGTTGTATTTATGAACAGGATGTTTACAAAGGCTAAGGTAGCAATTACGATTGTGGGTTTCAACATTATTTTACTGTCGTATTGCTTCTTCAGTCACAACTTTCATAAGACTTTTTCAAAGAGAAAGTTGGATTTATATAACACTGTAACATCTTCGAGATATGCAAATGAGTTTATATTTAGATTACATTTGTACCAATATGTATAATTGATTTAGCTCAAGATAGAAAATAGTGATAAGAAAAGGAAGAGAATTCGTTGTTGGAGATTTTTTTGAACATGATTTTACGATGCTATTTATATTATACTACAGATCAAAGAGATAGTTTCATAATGTTATATATTTTCAGGAATACAGCAAGATAAATTGTATTAGATGTTAAAAATTCCTATTAATAGTCCGACAAAATTACATATGTTTGGAACGCTATGTAATAAAGCAATATATTAAGTACAATATAAAAAATACAAAGGAATAAATCTAACAAAAGACATAAAAATATTAAAGGGTAATGAATCCTATATATACATATATACACACATACATATATATATATATATATATATATATATATATATATATATATATAAGCATATTGTTTCTTTGAAAAGTAATACCCATAAAAAAGATTAGAAAAAAAAATATCTTAACATTTTTTCGTGCGTTAATACTTAAATCAGCTTAAAATAGATCGTATGTTGTGGAAAGCAATAGGAAATTCTTAAATGCTTTCAGACTTTCTCGAATTAACGCCTTTTTTATGTACTCTTGTTTTCTACTTTGGAAGAATTGGTGTTATGAACTTAATTGAATTTTTCATTACCCTTAATTACTATAATTAGGATCGCGAGAATAATATTCAAAGAAGGGATAACAATAAAATACTATCCCTTGAGATCATTCTTCTATTTTATTTTATCCAATAATTCAGGTGAAAAATTTGAGTGGAATTTTACGATGAATGAAGTTATGAATTCTGATACATTCAGTTAATTGGCCAGGATTGCATTGGAAACGAAAACAAAACGTACTATTGAGATCAGTGTGTCCCATCGGTGAAAACGTTGAGTACGTTGATTACCGTTAGAACCAGCCTCATGAGAAACATGCATGTGTATAGTGCACGTATGCACGCATACGTATATGTTTGCGCTTGTACATACAAATTCACCCCTATAAAATATTCCCATAGGAGAGGTGCACAGGGTGTCGTGGGAACGGTCTCGCTCGATATAAAGTGCCGCGCACATTTTTATGGGGCACGTACATATACATCCAAGTAGCTTGGGGATTCTTTTGTAACGAATCGGCGACGAGTCTTCTCGCCTGGGAGTCGCGCATCAAGTCAATCCAATGAGAATATATTTTTCTTCCCTTCTCCGAATGAGAGTATTATGGCAGACACAATTCCAGTTTTCTACAGAATATTGTTACACGTATGTTGGCCAGATAATTATCAAATTTCATAATAATGCATATACATTAAATCAAAACGTCTGCCCCTCTCTTTCTCTTTCATTAAACGATAAATTACTGTTATTATTAGCATATCAAGTAGCGATATCAAAAACATTATTTGTTGTATAAAACACGCACACATACACACACACACACACATCATCATCATTATCATCATCATCAAGGAATAATTAATTTCAAATTTTGGACACATTTGGATGTCACAAAAGCGTTCTCTAATTGATTCTTTCCCGGCAATTAGTTGAATCAAATATGTGACTATAAATCTCACGTTAATCTCACGTTATTTATATTACGTATTAGCATTTTTGTATACATTAACATTATATATTAAAAATTTGTTACTAATGATTTTATATATATATATATATATATATATATATCATTATATAGATTTTCTTATAGATAATTTATTTTTAATTAATTAATTTTAGATTTTTATTCTCACCGATTTCTGATTTAAACGATAATTGATTGTCTATTGCAACCAAAGATTTTACTTTTTTAGTGCTTAGTAATAAAATTAGCAAATTACTACACGTAATTTATATTTATATATAAGTTCACATATAAATTTAGATGTTTTTTTTTATTTGCTATAAATTTTTTTGAGAAAAGAAATCTGAATATATAAGGTTTTATGAAGTATTTATTATTAAAAATGTCATCTTTGTCTTAGATAATTTATATTAATAATAGTATACGTATAAACGTATGTATAAGTGTAAATATATATATATGTGTATATATATATATATATATATAATATGTGATTCTTTTTTTACATATGTGTAATATAATTTTTATATTTTTCAGAAAGAAGCGTATACCATTGGTGTAAATTATAAAATTTTCGGTAAGTCATTAGTTACCTGGATTTTTATTCGATGTTTTGAAAGTTACACTATTGTTGTTTATCTCTAATCCTAATGTTTTCCTGTAAAGGTACAAATATTGAATAGGATAGTGATAGAATAGAAAGTAAAATCTACACATCTGCTCATTCATTCTGATTCATTTCCTGTACATATCGATGACATGTGTTCGCGGCATATTTCATATTATGCCTTTCATGCAAAATATATTAAATTATGGAATTATAGATCAAAGGAATGTAAATTAGATGCGAAAGTAATGCAACATTACGTGATATCTGCATTTGTGAATAGCAGGAATAATATGTAGTCTTTACACAAATATTTCTTATTTCTTCTATATAAAAATTACATGAAGTATACACAAAATATACACGTACCTGTGTTAATTATTTACACAGAATGTAAATAATTTTTACTTATTACTAAAGTTTATTTATCGAACTTTATTCAAATCTAATTTTACTTTATTTTATATAATTTTTTATGAAAATTTCTCTGTATTATTTTCGAGATAATTTGTACTGAAATTTACTTTATTACATAAATTAAATCATTTTAATTAAGATACGTTATATAGTATGTTATATAGTAATAGTGAGATAATATTGAAGGATTAAGTCTTGCAACGAGTAATTATATTCTATAATTATTTGATCAATATATTGATTTCCACTATTTCTGAAAAACATTACAAGAGAAAATATTAAAGAAATATGTTAAAGATTACATGATAAGTCTGTTTACATATTTTTAGATAATAGATATTATAATACTTTCTTCTGAAATTAAAGTATAAACATTATATTTAAATAAAAAATGCAGAACACAATGGAATAAACATTTACAGTTATATTTGAAAAAAAAAACATTTACAAAATATATTTGCATTTAGAAAGAAAAACAACTTGTCAGATATCTTAATTCAAATAAAAGTATGTAAATAAATTTATGAGTTATTATTCTAGAACATTACACGTATTGCTAACGTTTATAAATATTGTAAAAAATACCGTCTCATGCTTCACAATTCTTTTTTAGTATTATAGATTTATTTTTGCTTTTTTCTCAAGATTTTAGATTTTTGAATAAGGAAATATTTTTATTTATCAATATTAAACACACAAAATGTTTTACTAACAATCTCAGTGTTAATTAAAGGGATAAACTGGCCTGCGCTATTGCAGACTGATTAAATCACGAAGTCCGATAACTTTCATTGAAATTGCACCGCGAGCGCACGTAAAACATATCTTAGCCTTTCGGATTTGTTCACATGTCAAACGATCCATTATCCTGCCGATTATCGAATGTCCACGAAATGGTCGTTTATTGAACGCATTTGGGGGTCAGCTTGCCTATCTAATCAACGTTTAACGATGCGCGGGAGGCCGGTGACGAAATGTTATGCTTCGTTAATTGCCATAACCCGATTTCACGTCACGATTAAGCGCGTGTATGCTCGTTTATTCTCGTGTACAAACAACAATGCTCTTCGTGGCTCCATTGTTGCATGGCACTTATTGTGTGAACTACGCACACCAGAGAGAAGGGACGGTTATAGGGCCTTGACTTAAAATTCTCATGACAGATTCTTCATCTTCTTCTACATTTTATTTTACGACGATAGTAAAATAAGACAAAAATCTATGATGAGAGTGATTTATGGTACATCTTATTGAGTTCAATTTCTTTCACCTTCCTATGATAATCGATACCGAGATTATCGACAAATTCTCACGAATACCTTGTCCATTTGAAATGACTTTCCATCGGATAATGCTTAGAAGACTGATAATGAGTTTGCGTCATGCTTAATTCGCTGAATCATAGTTGATTCGTGGTAAGAAGTGAGTAACAGCAGAAGAAAGCGCTCATTAATGCGCAATCTCTTAACCGGCGAAACTGTCATGCTCAAAACAAAGGCAACCATCGTAAGATGAATAAGGTCTTGTTGTATAACTTACACGATGTTATTAACATGAATAAGACATTTTTCTGGTTGCAGGAGTAACTTCTTTATTAAGGACCTACATGATTATAGCATATGACATGTGATGCTTATCAAGCGTTGACATTAGACTTTTGCGTAATTAATATTCCAAGGAGAAATTGTTAGTTGTCTCTTTCTTTGAATGTAATAACAATAATCTTAATTATACGAAAGAATAATAATTCAATGATAAATTTAATGATACAAATTTTATAAAAAGTAAATGTGTTAAATAAGAAATGAAAAGAAAAATGTTAAAGGTCTTCGGATAATTATAGTTTGTTTATGAAGTTGAAATCTTTATTTGATGTTGTTTAATCACATACGTGATGTTGTGGAATAAATTAAATATACGATCAAACGAATCAATTCTTCGATCTGCTAGCATTTAATTCGTTAATTGAAAGCAAACGTGTAGTTTTTGCATTTGCGTTGTTATTTAACACGTTCACAATGTATCAAACATTCCATTGCTTTCACCTATTTAGCAATGTTAACGGATACTCGTAATAAGCAAATTTTAATTGAGAACACGACTCTCGGGACTTGTGTACCGTATTATCGTGGTTTCCATCGTCAATCTCTCACTGATTAATCGGATTTAACGCAAATTCATTCGATCTTTGTGAAGTTAGCATGTCATCTTAGAATTTCTATACTATTGTCTCGTTCAAAAATTCTAGCTTTTCTTCAAAAAGTTAAAAGAATTCCTAATCTGTTTCAAGAAAAATTCTGTGACTAAGTATAGAAGCAAGAATTTAAATTTATCTATCATGATTCTTGAAAATAAAGGTCGCTCGGAGTTGTAATATTATATGTGATTTAATTCATACAATTTACCAATTTAATTTTTAACAAACTACCGTTTGCTAAAAAAATTTTATTATGAATGAAATTATAACTTTATTTCAATTATAAAATATATTCACGTAGTTATGTATGTAACGTAATTACCATATTTCTATTTACAAAGAGGAAGATAGAAGTCTTGAGGTTTTCTTCAATTGTCCATCTATTGCAATTTTATAATTTCTTTTGTGTAATAGAAATATCTTACAGAGGCTTGAAATAATCTCCTCGCAATATTGCATGCCGGAAAGGTGCTTACGAAATCTACGTTAGAGTTTGCAACCTTCATTAATTACCAAAGTATCATAATTACACTCGAAATTCTCTATGGGGAGATGATATACGCTAAAATACATGCTTCCGTTGGTACCTGCTAGCTTGATATGTATGGGAATATACCGGCATGTGGTTTTGCCATATGGTGCGACCGTAAACGCACGTGCGAAAAAGACTCGAACGCACATATTCTATATAGGACGCTATTATCTCATGCTCTTCCCACACAATGGAAGAAACGTTCAACGATAGGTATATTGACAACTCATCGTAATAAACTTGAAAAAAAAAGCTATAACAAAATTGATCGATATTTTAATGATAAAGTTTCATATCAGAAATTGTAGAAAGTATGATTGAATTGAGAGCATGACCAAACAGATTAGTCTTTATTTAAAACATTCATATTTTTATTACACGTATACTTCAATTAAAGAATAATACACTTCAGTTTTTGTGAATTTTAAATGCTACTATCTGTGTAGTAATAATATATTTAGTAAGAGAAAGAAAGGCAGATTTGTATTTTTAAACAAAAATTTATTTGAAATTAATAACTTAATGTTTGCTAAGACGTTATCCATTTTCATATTTTAACAACGGGAAAGTCATTAATATATTATTTCTGCTTTGTCAAATGTAATTTATTTGAAAATTTGTAGTTTTAATGAGGTATTCATCGTAATAAATCTATCTAGTTACGAACTGTGACGGTTGAAGTGACATAATGTACTTTTGCATATGTAATTATTTGTCTGTTGATACGGTAGTAAACAGATTTGCAATAGTATGCTGTATTCTCGAAACCGGTTATTATCACGTCACATAACCTGCCATACTTGTGTCGAACGAGTATTTTGAACTCGTTTGTATATGGTCACTTATAATTTGTAAGTGAATACATTTAGTTTGACAATATCTTCGTTATGCTTCTTAAAATTTGCATATGCATATAATTAAAATATTATTATTATGAAATATTATTAAAATATTATTATTATTATGAAAAATATAGTAATAGAACACATACATGCTGAGAAAACGTCTCAACGGTAAATTTTAAAGTTCTACCAGTTTGAAAATATTAAAAAAGTTTATACTGGAAGTTTTCTTTCTCTTTATTGAAGAACACATTTTTACCTAGTTTATCGTCCAATATTGGTGAAAGAGCATTGAAAGCTAACATAGTTACTGATATTTTGAAAGTTAAAAAAATTAGTATTATATTATTTATATTATATATATTATTTCGAGCTTAGAAGCTTTCAAAGAGAATTGTTTGGAATCAATTTTTGAGATGTGTATATATTTTATGTTATCTATTTATCTATTTATCTATTTATCTATTTATCTATTTATTTATATATTTCCTTAATTTCTAAACTTGTACGCTTTATATTCTAACCATTACAGATATTGTTTATAATTATATATTAAAATAAATTTTTTTTACGTAATTGTTGCATTATTATTTATTTTAAATTGGATAAATCTATCATATTAAGAATCAGACATTTATTCTTTAATACCGATATTAATCATTGTTCTTGTAATTTTTCCTTAGTTTATAATTTTACGATGTGCCAGAGACAGTTGGATATTAAAGATCCAGTGATTCGCACGACGAGTAAAGGGTGCTAACATAAAGGGTGCTAACATAAAGGGTGCTAACGGAATAGTAATGGTCTATGTCACGTAGCCGCAGTTGGAGGTTTCGTGGAAGATGTTAAGAGTCGCCCTCCGGTACAAGTGCACGTATCGTTCGTTACTCTTTACACCTGTGCTCACACATAACGCCTTGTATTCCGAGTGTGTGTGTGCCATGACGTATTGTGAAACTCTTGTACGTGCGTAACTGAGTGTGTTGGGTGCATAACGTGAAAAAAAATTCGACCGAAATAGTCGCAGCTGGGCGACGCACGATTGCGGCTCACGACCTTTTTCGAAGCGACCGCGGAGATTTCTACTGCACGCAGGAATAAGGGACAAGGCCACGATCACAACGTGTGCTAAAATAATGATATCACTCGCTCTGCAAGATACATATACAGTGTTAAGTACGGTGGAACAAATAAGAAAGACGAAATATTTAATTTTAGCGGCTAAAGTTATTTTTGTTACTAGTAAGAAATGAAATCAGTGGTAGAAATAAAATGTCTCACATTTATATTTTGTGTTTCTTGAAGATTGTAAGGAGACAACGAGATTTTTTTAAATATAAGATTTCTTACCTTATAACTTTGAATTAATCAAATAGCCTTTTGTACTTTTGTATTAAAAGGAGAAGCTGTTTGTAAAATGACAAAGAAAATAAAACGACAGGATAAAATGCCGTACTTGATTTTATGCTTTTTATGCTTTTTGTTTCCCATGTTTTTTGCGCTTATTACATTTGTCACTTTTTTGTGCTTATTATGTTATGTGTTTATAATATTATAAACAACAATATTTTCAATTTTCAAATTAAAGCTGTTTCTTTAAAATTCCTTGAATCCATTCTAAATCAAAGTTTAGATTTTTTTCAGGTTTGATATGATTATCTCATTAAGTAGAAAATTTTGAGAACAAATTCCTACATTTAATATTGTTGTTATTTGTTTAGCTTTCTAAATTTGAGCATGGGGGCACGGGAGAACGTAGAAAAGCAAAGGCAGATGTTGGATTTCTTTCATCATTTTCATCGTGCGCCCTTAAACGTGAAAAGTAAATCCACGTATTTCAGGGCTTGAAGGGCGCACGTCATTAAAAATTTTTAGCTCCATTAGTTACTGGATCTATCTTGTTTAATTAAAACTAAGACGTGCAACTTGGTTAAAAAATTCTAATTATGTAATAATAATAAATAAGAATTATGTAATAAAAATTGCATAATAAGAATGCACTCCTATTTTAAATGTACCATTAATTTAATTACTCGTTTAAATCAAATCATTTAATAAGTTGCTTCTGTATCTTCCGTTACTTGTAACAATGAAATATGCAAACTCGAACTCGATAGGTTTGAATTCTTATAAGCTGCTATTCCTATAAGTTGCGTTTTTCTGATTTGAAAATTATTTTATTTTTCTAATTAAAACTTACATAACTAGAAATACTCATAAAAAAAAAGAATCAATTGCTCTGACATAGTTTTGGCAGCAGAAAATGTTATAATTTTTAAACATTTTTTATCGATTTCCTGTATCCTAAAGAAAAACAGATTCTATGTGACGAGAGAGCTCTCTGTGCCAAGAAACGCGTTGAACTCTGTGGTAAGCTTCTCTCAGCAGATGTACAAGCATTTGTCTCGGCAGCTGCTCCTCTCACCGCCGTAAACTTCGGATATCCACCCCAGCTTTTCGTTTTGAGTTGATCTGAACTCTTCATCATCGTCTCGGCCTAACGTCGACCTACAAGAGATTGCAATGGATTGCCAGCGTCGATGTAAATTTCTCCGATCCAGCTCAGGAATCGAGCCCGAGTCATTCTCTGGAAGGTGTAATCACGTGAAAAACCGGTTTTGCTTCGCCGATTTAACTTCGAGCGGAAGCCAATGATCGGGGTACTATGGAGTCTAACTATATCCCTGAGGCTCACAAGGTAGGGAGAAGGAAGCAACTTGGGTCCGACTTGGGGCCAAAGCATTCATGTTAGAGCAGAGAGGAGGGATTAATTTTTATTCGGCTGGCTTTGGAAGTAAGAGGGCTTTCTTCTGCTGTATACATTCCTGAAATTTTATGTAAAATACAATGCCCGTATACATGTACTTCTATATATATTTGTGTGCATAAGAAGGAAACATTTATTTGATAAAAGATATTAATTTTTATTAATTTTTGTTATATAATTTAAAAGATAAAAAATATCTAAATAGAATTTATATATACAATACACACACATACATAATATATATATATATATATATATATATATATATATATGTATATATAGAATATATTAAAATGTATAAAATGTATAAAAATGTATAAAAATTTTACAAAATTTATAAACTTACTATTTAAATAAAAATTAAACAATTTTATTTGGAATATATAATTATGCATAAAAAATTTAAAAAGATATATAAAACATTTATGAAGAAAAATTTGGAATAGAAGTCCAAATTTATATAAATCCATTATATAAATTTAAAAAAATTTAAGAAATATATTTAATATATGTTATGCAATAGCATTTTATTCAGCAAATATGAAGGAGAGTGACAAATGTTTTTAAAGGAAGGGCCTGACAGATCTGTGTCTGTCCCTGACAAACGGCAGAGTGAGGTAGAGGGGGTAGAGGGACCTGGGTCTGTTGGACCCTCGGCATTCGCGTCTAGCGTCTCTCAGGGGGGGTTGTCGTATTTCCGCTGGTCAGGCTCGCTTGTGCCCGAGAGTGTACCTTCCAACGAACTCTTCTCATCAATACTATTCGGTGAAAGTTGGCAATGTTGTGCTCTGTTGTTTTCTGCGGCAAAAGTGAGACGGCGCGATGGTATACTCTTTCCAAATTTAAATTTTATTGATAAGTGCTCGTCACGTTTCACATTCTCCATGAAATTGTTGTATTGTTGAATCATCTACCTGTGTTGTCTGTGAATCCAGATGGCGCGTTTGGATCTTGAAAACGTTGAGTTTACATTCGAAAGCAGTGGCATCGTCAACGCCCGTTGGATTACCTGACAAATTCTTTTCTTATCCCAATCATCGAAATGGTTTTTTAAACATAAATATCTCGGTGATCTTTTAATCTTTCTTCATCGTAATCTTCGTCGTAAGCTGAAGAACTCCATCGTACGATCGTGCGTCTCTACTTTCTACCCGCTTGATTGCGTAAATTCTGCCTCGAGTGGAAATAAGTGATGAATGATTTTTCCGAAGATGATTCATGGGAGTGCCATACTTCTGAATTCTTCAACTGGATTCTCCATGCGAGAGATCAAACGTACTTTTGAGTTCCGGTGGGGTCGTCGGAAGTAGCTGAGCGTGACGGCGACGGTGCTAACGGAAAAACGTGGGAACTTGCGTCGCGTAGCCGCGCTTCGCCGCTGCTCCATTAGTTAACACACTAAACAACCTCGAGGATAATTGCATTATACACTTTGCGACGGATGTTTTTCTATCAAGGGAAAATCTCTACTCCAAACTGATATCGTGCATTAACAATAAATAAAGACGAATACATAAAAGAAAACGTACAAAAAAGATTAAAAAAAAAAAAGAAGCTTGAAGAGATCAACTTGTTTATGTGTCTAATACATTAATTATCTCGGAAGCTTTAACAGCTTAATTAGATGCTAGATAGATGCGGGATTAGATAGATGGGAAAGTATCGCATCGACCAAATTACGGAAATTCACAGAAGAACTAGTTTATGAAATATACCGAATGTCTTTTTCGGTCGTGATTAATTGGTGTATTAAAGCAGCTCGTTGACTGATTATACGTAATATTCTCGAGTGACGTGTTCCGAGGAAAAAAGAGTTCTCACTAAAGTATCACGTTCAAAAGATGAATGGAGCTAGTTCTAGTCGTCTCGTGTGTGCCCATGTCCGTCCGACGTTTACACAGTTGAATAATTTATGACAATTCGTGAAATTTGAAAATATTCTTGAGACGACGGAAGTGCATTTCATGGAGAAAACGACGATTACGATCCAAAAGGAAAAACAAGACCGACTAGAAGGAGCGAGAAAAATCGATTGGAATTCGCGATGCTCTTTGTAGCGACAGACGTATCGAGGACACAGGCAGTCATCGTTTAAAAATAACAGAAAGAGATCGTGAGACATCATCACGTAAGACGGAGCCGATTGCATTGTGTAGCTCTGGCGCACGGCAGAATACGTGGTTCTCCACTGCTATCCGCGAGGTGCTCGCAACGTCTACGACCAGCAGACTGCAGGGAGAGAGAGAGAGTGAGGTACTCGGAGAGAGGAAAGACTTAGAGCCGCGAGACGGCCAGAAACGGAGAGAGAGACTGATCGGAATCCCACTCTTCTAGGTGGAATCTCTGACGTCAGCCTGGAGCAAGTCGTATGACCAGTTCGGGACGCTTGCTGGTAAAAAGACGAAGAAAGAGAGGAAGCGGAGGAAGAGTAGGAGAAAGAGGAGAAGGCAATAGCCTCCTCTCTCACGTCTATCTGGTTTTTACCGGCCGGCTCTCGGCAGCATCTCGCGTCGCCATGTCTTCCACGCATCGTGACAACCGTCACCAGTAGTAGCGTTTGCCCCTACTTTTCATTCTCTCTCTCTCTCTCTCTCTCTCTCCGTCTTTTTGCGACATCCATTCAGCGGCTGTTGTGCCGGACTAAAATTACTCTGATCGACTACGATCTACGCGCGAGCGGAGTACTAGCTCCAGCGCGGAGCGTTTCGGAGCTGGCCGCGGTGGTCTGTGAGGCGTACCTGATACAGGAACGGTTGTGGTATCAAGTGTGTGAACGGACGTCGGCCCGAATCTCGATTTTGTGATAGGTGTTGAGTGACTCTGCCGGTGCCTTTGATATCACTTTTGGTGGGAACAAGTCATCTACAAAATGTCATTCGAAAGGATTCATGAATAATAAAGGAATTCAGGATTTTACATCGTAATAAAGTAGAGGGAATCGAAAAGTCAACCGTCGAGGAATTGAAACTTAAGCAGATTCACGTAGTGCTTCCGTAGTCGACCCCTCAAATTTCAAATGAGGTGTTTGTGTATGTTCGAAAAGAAACTTCATCGATTTCTCTCTTTCACTCTGTGAACAAGAGACAAGTTCTTGTTCACTCTGTGAACAAGAGACAAGTGCGCGAGAAGTAAAGGTCACACCTGTGTCACGTGGATGTGACTGGACAACGGGTATAGTGCATCAAAGGATACTGCCAACGATTCGTTGCATTTGGATACTCGACGCGAGCGGTACTTCTCGTCCTGAAAACATTGCCGTTCGAGAGAAATGGGAAACCACCCGTCCGCCCACCAGCCACTCGAGAGGGCTACCAGCCATGCTGGAAATGGTCTTCGCCTCTCGGTATGTCGTGGCGTTGTTTTTACGTCAAATGTAACATTTACGTTTCCTTGCGCGTGCTATACCGTCACTGATAACTGTGATGTGAGACGAAGCTGTCACTTGCGTGCATATGCTTGTGACAGCTGTAACCATACGGTATTGTTTGGGATTTAACTTCAGTAGCATATCGATATCCATATCCATTGACAGCGTTCCTTTTAGTGTCAGCTTTTAGCATTTATTATCTAGAAAAATGTATAAATATATAATTATTTAAAACTAAACATATAGAAAAGTGTGGAAATAAACGCAAAAGATTACATGTTTGTTAATAAACATTTTTAATTTACATATTTTTTACTTCATTGCTTAATTTTATTAAGCAAAAGTCCGAAACTTGTAAAAAGAATTTTTAATCAATTTTTTTTGCTAAAATTTTGATTTAGCATATTTATCTTAATCAACGCTGTCATCGTTATGATAACATAAAATTCATACAGCGTTCTTTTTAGCGTTAGCATTTATCATCTAGAAAAATTTATAAATATAGAATTATTTAAAATTAAATATATAGAAAAGTGTGGAAATAAATGCAAAAGATTACATGTTTAGCAATAAACATTTTTAATTTACAAATTTTTTATTTCATTGATTCATTTTATTAAGCAAAAGTCCGAAACTTGTAAAAAGAGTTTTTAATCAGATTTTTTTTTGCTAAAATTTTGGTTTAGTCGTAATCATCATAATCAATGCTGTCATCGTTATGACAATATAAAATTCGTAATATAATAAATTCTAAAAATGCATGTCATGGCGTGACCATCAAACGTTTTTCCTCCTAAACGTTTTGCGAACGAGCACACGAAGGGACGGTTTATTCCACGCTTCATAAAATCCGAGATTTGCAGCCGTCGGAAATGACGGTTTGCCTTTCTTATGACTTCCAATTTCCACCCTTGGTTACACCCCTCATTTATTCTTATTTCTCATTTCACCTTCTTGCAATTTTCTACATATTGTGAGTTACTTTGTTCGCATATTTCTAGATATTAAAAATGTTTAGTCTTGTTTTTTCTGATCTGTAGATTCTATTGTTTTATTGCGTATGCTTTTATCCTGTTATGACTACAACATTTAATACACACGACAAGAGGGAGAGAGAGAGAGAGAGAGAGAGAGGGAGAGAGAGAGAGAGAGAGAGAGAGAGAGAGAGAGAGAGAGAGAATGAAAAATTTGGTTGTAAATATCCAGTAAATGGATAAGTATTGGAAGAACAAGAAAAATGAGACAACAAATAATTTATATTCAGAATTTAAAGGAAAGTAAATATAGACATTCTTAATATCTAAAAATGTATGAACAAACAAGTTATTATGTAATTTATCTTCGATATTCTGTCGATACTGTGATGAAGAATTGTGTTATAATTTAATAGAACTTTGATACTTCATCGTGAAAAACTTTGCTTACCAGAGAAAATATCTTTACAAAAAATGGGCACGTTGAATTAAAAATACTTCTTTACTTTGCATAATAGTGTAAAATTACATTATTTTTCTATAAATTAATTTTCTAAGTGGGGATAATTTATTTTAGAGAATTAAATACTACAGATATAAAGTTTTTTATAGGTGTGTAACTATTATAAATCCGCTAAAAATTTATGTAAATGAATGAAGGTGGTAGATGTAAAATCGATATTCTCTCGTTTCTAAAAATCGCTGACTATGCACCTCAGGTATTTCTGTAACGAGGAACTTCATTAACATGGCAACGAATGACGAATGACGTCAATCACATTGGTCACAGCATGACTAATATATTATTTGCGTTGCGTTGGACTTTTGGTGTCATCATGAACATTATAGACGGTTTGTGAGAATTCAATTTCCGTGACAATCGAATATTCCCAAGCACTTGGAAATCCTTGTGCGACGTAAATCCTTGGTACTCATCGCGTTGAGGCTATCAATATGTGCCATGTGAATTATGTAAGTTCGTACTGCATTTGCGAATCCCTATTTTGTAGGCAGAATGACGTACTTCATGCGTGACGATTTCAACAGTGAAAATGACGATACAACGAGGTGCGGTTGGCGCTTGGGTTTCAATGACCTTTGCTCACAAGCACGTGTCCGAACCGGCATTTCATCCATTGAATACTGTAAACGCGACATTCAATTTATAGCTACGAAAAGTTGTCTACTTTTAGATATTGTGAACATTAAAAATCAATTTTGAAACATCGATATAATTTATTACGAATAATTATCATGATTTTTCATGAAATAAAATCTTACAAGTGTATTTAATAGGACTAATAAGTTTTAACATAGTTCTTTAACATAATGATAAAAAAATAATATTTTAAAATAAAATAACATTTTTAAATTAATTCTTCTTAAATTCATATTTATTGCATGCAGTCTTTATTTCGATTTTCATCTTTTATTATTATTATATTTTCTATTGTATTTTCCTTGTCATTATTATTTTATTCTAGAAAAACATATTTAATTAATATACAAATATGTAATCTCTTTGTTAAAACATGTATAATTTAGCATATATATATATATATATATATATATATATATATACACACACATATATATATATTTTTAAATCTTAAATGTATTATAATATCTATCTTGCAAACATTAATTGTAATTTTAATATATTTAATGAATATGAAATATTCTGCATACTTTATTATGCGTAATAAAATGTTTATTAACTTACAAAATGTTTATTAATTAATTCTAATTGGTAATTAAAACAATATTAAAGCCGGCAAAGAAAAAAGTTTAAAATCATATCTTAACATCTTTTAGGATGCAAAACTAATATTTTATTTGTAAATACATATATAAAAGTGTTTTGTGAAGTTGAAAAAAAATATACTCTTTGCTTTGACACAACAACTTTGAAATATGATATAACGTGTGAAGCGAAAAAGTTTATTCTCATACAGTATACATAGAAGAATGCCGGCAAAATGTTTTCTGAGTGAAAAGCATCGCGGATTTATTTTATAAAAGTAAGCGGTTACAGAATGAACAAACAAGCGCTAGATTTTTTTAGGTAAATTTGACGAGACGTTCATTTCCTTTGACGGAAAAGTTTTTATCTTGCTGCTTCGTTGATATTTAATCCTTAGGAAGCAAGTGGAATAGTTTAAAACTTGGATTGGTCATAGAAATAGTTGGATGTTGCGTTTTCCTCGAGTTCATCATGCGGTATAATTACATGATGTTCGTTACGTGTTTTAATTAACGAAATTACTATATTACGTCGAGACTGCAGAAATTTCGTTTTTGCCAAGTAGATGCGATATTTAATAGTATTTGTGATGTCGAGCGATGATGTCGTGTATTTTTTATTTTTATTCTTATTAAACACTTTCATGTACAACTAATTCAATGTTTCCACAGAATAAATCGATATCTTGAAACCGGGATGAGTAATCCTGGCTTTTAGCAGTGATAAAGAAAATACTGTAATGGTTTGAGGTACGAGATCTGGGCAAACAATTGTACAATATACGGATATTTATACTTTTTTATCATAATGAAATTTATAAAACGTTAATAAATTTTAATTACATTATACAATTAAAACTGATGAAAGAATCTTAGAATGAGGAATAACAGTAAATATTAAGATAACAACAATTCTAGATTGCTATTATTAAGAACGCTTTTTCATGGTCTATAAAATTAATGTTATCTACGAGTTATACTTTAATAACTACACTTATCTGACAGTCTAATCACTATACACAAAAATACGTTTAGCATGATTGGAGATTTGAAGAGACGTAAAGCTAGTACTTCAAGCTAATTTATTTCAAGGAAGAACAGTAATACGCAAATTACGCGGAGATGCCTGGCCAGTTGACCGACCCGCTAGCGTATCGTGATTACATTCGACTCGTGTTTTACGTACGATCAACACATATAAATCTAATCGCACGCATGAATCCACACTCATGTATGCGTACACGCCTGCGGTCACGCACACTCGCGGTCCAATCGAATCGAGGGGATCGAACTCAAGGATAACTAGTGCTGCAGTGCTCGTTTCTCGACGATAAAGCGAAAGAGATCCAGAAGTTGCTAAGCCGTTCATAACTATCAATTATGCATGAATGAGTTTTTCTTCTACGATTGGGCAATTTAGAGAAGAATTTAATCTCTATCTCTAAAAAATTTAGAGAAAAAATCTCAGTATGTAATTTTTTTCGCGACATTTAGTATATGTATTTTCTGCTTATTGGATGTTTAAAAGATATATAAAATTGATTTTTGAATTTTCTTATAGTTTTCGAGTTTAAAGAAAAGAAAAAGGGGGGGGGGGCAGGAGAGAACACGAGAGTATTCTAATCTTAAAATTATTTTATGTTTAATATATTTTAATTAAATATAATATATTTTATATTATTTTCAATTATATTTAATCAGATATCTTTGAATAAGTCTTTGCATTTTTTACTTTTTACGTTTATTTTTTTTAGTGTTAAATAAAATGCATTTACTTAATCACTATCGCAATTCTTTAATATGTTAATTGATTTGCAGAACATTTAATTAACCTTGATTCAATCGATTGCGCAGGCTAAAAACCACACGTTGCATTCCTATACTTGGTGTTTTCAGCGTACGACGACAACACGCCACATCGCTTTGCATAAAAGCCTACTCGTGCACTTTTTTGCGTACACATGTATCCGCCTCTGTTATACGTAGACACCTGCTGTGGTGAAAGGGCTCAATGCAGATTTACACGAGATGCGTGAACTAGGCGTATCCAATCTTTAGTATTCCACGCAGATTATTTCTCTGTACTCTTCATCGCGCGAAAGCTCGATTATCCTTTTGCATCGAGTGCATTATTTTTATGGAACATTTTTATGAACTTTCTGTATGCCCTTTCCTTTAAGCTTCCAATTTCTTAACGTTATTTAACATGAGTTAGTAGCTCCCTGGTAGCTCCCTTGTGCGAGTACTTTTTGTAATTCTGACTCTGGCTATTCATGTCGAACAATGAGGCTTCGGAATAATCGGGCTACCTTTGGTCGCATATAAATTTCAAATATTTTCCGGTTAAGTTTCATCAAGATTTTTCAGACAATCTCACCGGAATATATAACATGCAATCACGTACAGATTTAATTCACATTTTTATTTTTATTTCATAACCGACTAATTTTAGAAGATTTTTATATCTTGAACACAGATTTATAAATTATAATATAATATCTACAGTAAAATTATAAATTTGATGATAAAATATTAGATTAAAATTCATGAATTCATTTATTTTCAGACGTCGTGTTACAGCATAAAATATTTTAATAACGTGAAATCACTGTTATCAATGTTTAGCAACATTAATAAAGAAAAATATTAATCACAATTTTTACATCTTTTATGCACCTATTACTTTTATTATTACATATGTACTCAGTTATTGTTATTATTATTATTATTATTATTATAATTATATTTATTATTTTATATATTTTTATTATTATTATATTATATATTATAAGAATTTTGCAAGAAGAGAACAATTTTTATTTAAATTAAATTAAATTAATAAAATTTAAACGTGTAGCTTAGCTTAATTGCATTATTATCAGCATACTCATGAAAACAATATTTTTCTGAATCAACTTTCTGATTTACTACTGAAAAATTCTACTGTAACGTACAAAATAAAAATTGTGGGTTATAAACTCATCTTAGTCATAACTTGTAAGACGGAAAAATTAATATACGAAATACTACATATAAATATTGAAACAATAAAAAACTATGTTTAATAAATATAATTCTAAAAAGCTATCTTAAGCTAGTTTTGGAAATTTGTTCCGCAATTCTCTATAGTTCATTATTAATATTTTTATATTACATACTTAACAGGAAATCGGAAATTCGGAATATTACTAACGAAAGTAAATATTTCATAGTTCTCATGCATTGATTTTTGTGGTCATCAAACTAATTGATTCAATGTATAATGATTGGATATCAATCGAATATATATCGACTTTCGTTAACTTTTTCTAAGTCATGAACTCAGATCATCTCTCGATGGAAGATCTCTGGTTTTGAGATGTTCTTAGCCCTGTGATTAAAAGCAGATGCCAGTAGCTCAACAAGCCGTGCCAAAAATTGCCACAAGCTCTTTTAGATTGCTGTTATTCACGAAATCATCCTAGTCGTTGTTTGAGATGAGTGTTCAGAATATTAAGATAAAAAAGAAATTATTTTATATTAAATATTGAAATCTCCCATCGGTTAAATTGAATGTACATACTCATTCGGTGTAATTATACTTTTTCTTTCAGTACAATAAAATTATAAGAATAAGTAGATTTCACATACATCCTTATACTGACATTGAAATAGACTTTTATGGAAAAAGTGCATGATCATAACTCACGTAGTGAGCACATTATTCTTTCATATTATAGCACTTTCGACAGAAACAGGCCACAGTTCTGGTTTCGTTTATCGGATCTCTATGTGTGACGTATTCTCTGATGATGCATTGCAGACTTTGCATATGATAGTTGCACAAAGTTAATCAAGCATATTGGAATATGTTGTGTTCTAGTGAAATATGTTTGTATTCTTACCATAAAATAATGAAATAAATACAAGAATTTTATTTATATGATAGTTTTCTAAAACTTAAAAAAAATGTGATAAAATTTTAAAATTGTAGGTAGGCATTTACTATGGTGTAGAACAGGAAATTACTATGCAAGACCTATCTGCATATGTTTTGTCATGCGCACGCTACCTGCACATATAATATGCAGAGATGCATTCTTTACCACCATCTTTCCTTTCACGCCTCAAGGTTCTGGTCGTGGATTATCATAAATGAGACTCTTTCCGAGAAAATCTTTATCAATTATCCCGCATGCATGCGAAATATATAGTAAGAAAGTTTTCGGTTCAAGCATGTAAAAGAGGTGATAAAATGAAGTTATTTTTATTTTTTTAGTATCTTTATTAATCCTTATTTCACATTTCTTAAATCCATAAATTACTTTTTTATAGTATTAAAAAATATTTTGATTATTTTTAAGGTGGTTTAACACTGCGAAAATTATTTCTTTAGCATTAAACTTTTTCCACGCAAATCATCCTTTAATTTTTAAAATTTGATTTACATAGAAAAAAATTATTGGTAGTAAAGAAACGATCATTTGAACAAGATTGAATCATTTTAAGGTTAATAATTATAATTTTTTGTAGGTATAAAAATATTAATATATCAATAAAATATTATTATTGAAATTAATTTATTTCTTAGTATTGAAGTGAAATAATTATAAATTAATTGGAAATAATAGAATAATTATACTGAAAAAAGATTGTTTTATTTTGTCACTTTTTTAATACTTTTGGCCTAGAAATTTTTGGACTTTACTATATTTTGTATGTTTCCAAAAGAAACATTTACTAACCTAACATTTAACTTCTGTTCTAACTCCACAATACAAAAGTTTTCTATTCTGTATAGAATCGATAAACCACAAAATTTGTGATTTAATCGGCAAGAGAAAAATTTATCGTAAAAAAATAAGTGTAGAAAGTGTAAAATAAAAAATTCTTTTTTGTGACAAATTTCTCTTATATATATCAAGATGAAGACGATCCTTTTTAATATATTTATCCATGTTTCCGTTTTGCCATCTTTAAAAATAGTACGTCATAGACAGCCTTCTATTAAAAGTGGCTCGTGTGCTAGTATATTATACGATATAATCAATAAAATGTCGTATAGTTGTAAATTATACCTACGCTTTCCTGTTTTAACTCTTTTCTGTTTTAATCTTTTATCCTTGCAACGGTGCCATTTATAACGTAAACATAAATAATTCTTCTTTCAATTTTCTTATTTTATTGTTTAGTTATTTTGCTTGTATTTTATTTTTTGCTGTATAATTTTGAATGATGAATCTTAATAACAAAAGATTGTTACACATAAACCATAATATTTTACTAAAAAGGTAGATGAATATAAATTATAGACTTCCCGACTCTTTCAAATTTTCGTACTATTAGTGATCATTCTATTTATTAACACAACGAATTCGAACGAAAAGAAAGTTGCTTAACTTCACGAAATATATCAGAAACGTCAAGATGGTGATTCACTCTTTGTATTATATTATTATTTGTGTCATGCCTTTCCACGAAGAACATCATTATCTATGCATATTATTTGATAACGTCAAAAGTCATCCGTTAACTCACTTGGAATTTTATCAATTAATTAATTTTATGTTATTTACATATCATAAACGAAATTGTATATAAAATGATTGAAAGAATAAAATAATAAAATAAATGTACCTACATAATAGAAAATTAACAGTAAATGTTTTTACTATATATATACATATATATATATATATATATATATATATATATATACATATGCATTACATGTACATATATATACATATGACATTTTGATATTTGAAAAATGCTTGTAGTAATGTAACAAAATTGCAATAATATTAATTTTGCAACGGAAGAAAATAATTATTTTTATTTCCTTTGTAAATTGACTGATGAACCCGGAAAGAAACATTTTATTAAAAAAAAGTAAAAATGATCTTATCTAATATTTTATTTAGTTGTTTATTAAATTATTATTGAATCATTATATATTGAATTGTTTTTTTTATTAAATATGTATAATTTATAATATGTATTAATTTCGAAATTAATTGCTGTAATATAGCTAATATGCGAAACCGAATGTATTTACTGATCGCAATATTGATTTTCCCAATGTCATACATTGAATAATAATAATACGATTGATTTCAGAATCAGTTGTCTCGATTACTTAAACCGATTTCATACCAATCAGAAATCAGCTGTAACGAATTCACATATCGATTTTGGAATTAAACATGACAATTTTTTAAAATATCACAGTCCTGGGGTTTGTGCATGTGCGATACCTGACCACTATGTTTGTGCGGAATATTTATAATCTCTCCCCGACCGTGTGGGATATATCCACGTGCAATAAAAAGGAGCACGATCAATAGATTTATAATGTTATCCATGTAAGTACATCACGTAGAAGGCGAATACCTTTACTATGTGATGCCTTTACTTCTAACATCATAGCATTAGTGAACAAATTTATTGAATGACGTATATACTACATTTACATCATAATTATGCTCCTGTATAGAAAATGAATAATTCAGTTCATGCTCAATAATTTTAGCATTACGTAGTGAATAATTTATTATATTTGTACCATTTATGTCATTGCGCCGTAAATATATGTTATATTTGTGAGTAATTATATTTGCGGTGTAATATTGTCCTATGTCGTAAATAAATTATCATATAGTACTATATAGGGTTCCATAATATGTGAATTGAAAATGATAGAAATATCAAGTAAACTAGCTTCAAATAATTCTCAGAATTAGGCGGGATAAGTAAATGGCTATTATCTATTTAAGGAAAATACTATTTTTTCTCGATAATTATATTTATAAATATATATATCATTGAAAGATATTTTAAAAGACTCAGCTTACTTTTTAAAGTTGTAGAAAAAGCTGCATTAATCTATATCTCTTTTCTTTCAATATAATAGATTTATTCAAAATATGAACTTAAATAAAATTTTTTATTTTATTGATAGATAATTTCCTAATTCACTATGTTTATAATCATTATTACGATGTTTATAACCATTAGGACATTTCACAAATTGCTAAATTACTATATCGCAATCGAAGCAACAAATCATTACGCGGTAGAAACGCCACGTTCCCCATCATGCCAATTAAAAAGCAGTTATGTGTGCATTCAAATGCGTCGTCGCAGTTAAATTAAATCTCTGCAAAGCGTTACAACGCAGACTAATTTGGTCGATCAAAGCCGTTTAGTACGGTGCTAGACGGTGGTATTGTTCGCTCGATATGATCATGTCTCTCGTCATCACTCTCTTGATAAAGATGCGATAGACGGACTCTCGTATAACAGAGGACAGTGATGAATAAAACGGCATGGTGTGCAGAGCATGCAATCGTTTTACTGTAACGCATCGGTAAGCCTATTACCGTACTAAGTAAACAGTGTCGCTAAACCGATTGCGTTGAGAGCCTTATTTTCGCACGTTTTAGCCATTAGTCGTTTATCGTGCGATATCCGACGGCCGCATGGTATCGCTTCGTCGCACGAGGGTTCGATTATTTTCATTGGACAATATTATTCTAATCGAGTATGAGATCCCAGATGCGATCACTTCCACGCGGAAGAGTGTTGTCTCGAAAAAAAAATCTGGGATGCAGCTACTCGTGCGTGATAATGCACGGTCTGTTCCCTCGATAGTCCTTCACTGGAGACACGTGACACGCAATCTAAAATCTACCGATGCCTTTGACAGACTGTGCTTTAGTCTCTCTTGATGCTGTCGATTTAATAATCGTGATGATAATAACTTTGTTATAGCCTTATTATGAATCATTACTTTGTTGATATTATTATTTAGGTTTTTAACAATTATATCCCATGCATGCAATTTGCATTAGAATATTGAAACAATTTTACTTTAATGTAAGGAGATATATGGAATATTTTAAAAATATATTTAATTTATATAATATATAATATTATTTTACGATGATTTATATTTATTTAATTTAATAAATTTTTATATTTATTTATTCAATTTATCCAATTTAACAAGTTTCATTTCAACAATAATTTTTCAATAAATTAATATGTTTCAACAATAATTTTTTAATGAAAAGAAATTATCTTTATTAGCTTTAATTATCTTTAATATCTTTAATTATCTTTAATTACAATATTAGAAGATATTTTTGCATCAAATAAATTTATACGACTAGATTTATATGGTTTTACATTCAATAAATATTGCTTGTTAAATGTTACTCAATTTTATTTTGTATTATAAATTCAGAATTTATAAAACCCAGATTTCTTTTTCTTCTGATCGAATTTGTGTGTATTCCAATTACCTCGCCTTATATTCCTTTTCATTACTGTTTCGATTGTCTGATGGAAACTTACACGATTGCGGTCGTCGAGGTGAAAGTGACTTTTACGAGCAAACTATACTCTTTACAGAAGATATCTTGCGTATTGGCCTCGATCCTAAAATTATAGTTATTACCACGTCTTATTTCGTATCGAATATCAACTTGTTTCGTACACTTGTACTAAATCGGTTAATATCTACGTTTCTTGTCCAATAAAAAAAAAAAACAACTTTAAACTTAAGATCCACAATTCAATAATTCACATGTTGATGTGCAAATAAAACATATTCTGCTCTCAGACTTTAAATTTAAGTAGAACGAATCCAAAATGTATACGTTCCTTTTAATAACTGTTCCCATGTCATATACAGAAGAAGTTATTTATGGGGATGCAGTCGTAGGGGACGTATTTAGATCTTCTTGCCGATATTCATTATCTGGAGCGCCGTATAAAGTTAGGTCAATGTGCCTTCATATTTTGAGGGATAAGAATAGCGACTTCCCTAAACTCATCACCGAAGTTACATGCTTCAGAAATTTCATCACGTGGACATTTATCGCGTATATGTAATGTTAAATAATAAACAATATACGAGATCCGCATAATATTTTATAACGAAACATTCAATAACGATATTAAGTTTATTGGCTTAAGCGCTTCTTGATTTTCTTCAAGTATATCTAGAATGGGATCATAACATGGTATAGAATAGCGGAAATTAATGTATGTCTATATGTGGGCTTGTATATATACGTGAGTTTGTTACTCGTGTTTAGTGTCGCAATTGCGAATTATCAGCGTGGTTTGCAAACTAACTCGATAAAGTCCTAATTACGCTCTACTGTAACGAGTAATACGCAACTGCACTAGATGAATATCTGAACATCCATCACGAATTCAGAATACATGTGCATATCATATGATGTATGATGTCATTCATGGAATTCTATCTATATGACCAGTTGCGCGCAACATATGCGAGTGATATCACAAATATGCGCTGGATAATTTCATGTTGACACATTTCTTCTCATTGTCAGTTTTAAATTTTTCGATAAGTTTAGAGTTTTTATTGATTTATAAAATAATGTTCTTAGTATTATATGTATACTTAATAATATTAAAAATGTAAAAGTTTTAAAATTCTAAAAAATAGATATTTAAATCCTGTTACTGTTAATCTGTTTTGAGAAAAATATTTAATTAAAAAATTATAAATAATAAATGAAGATAAATGAAGACCTTTAATTCAGTTATTATTATACTAAAGAAAATTTGCTTCAAAATTTGTAAAAGTATCTCATTATTGAAAGAAAATGATTAGTATAAGTTCTATATACTGCACTAAATATTATTGTGTTGCGTCAAAAGTTTCCTCAAGTAGATAATTAAGCTAATTGTCAGTCAATGTCAGTCTACAACTCTTTAGAACAGAATCACATGGTACATGTTACACAAGTTCATTCGATACGTCTGCTTTTGCCGAACTCTATTTTCACAGAATAAAAAAAAAAAAAAAAACAAAAAATAGATATGTCAAATTGTAATAATGTATCTATCAATCTGGTTTTTTAAAATTCTATCAGAAAATTTAGAAGATGAGTATTATATTGTATGATATTGATGTAATCTGTATACAAGTTTTTAATCAATTATTTTAACTGTATTTTTGAGTAATATGCGGGAAGTCACGCTGTATCTGGTCAAGTGACATAACATCAATTAATTAATCTTGCAAAGTCAGATAGTGAAACGAAGAGCATAACAGAAGGAGATGACGAAGGAGGGTAACGTACAGCATGAGCGAGAAAGGTCTTCTTAACATGTCTCCGTTCTCACTCCGTCGACTAGCTCTAGGGGTGCCGCCAATTCGAAGGGGTAGGTTCGCGGTCGGTATTAGGGGAAACCCGATATAAAGGAGGGTCCTGATATAAAGAATTCTTTGGGAACGGGTCTCAAGATTCGATCACAGGGTTTTGTCGAGTTGGCTATTCGGCGCAACGGTTGTCAGACAGTGGCCGTTTTGGACATTTTCTCAAGCTCCGCTCTTAACGATCCATCAGGAGGTTCCCGCGTCCTTTGAGAATTCTCTCGCGGCTTTGTCTTGACTGATTACGCTGTCGATGTGAATTTTGTCGGAAAATATATAATTGCGACTGACAGAGCTGTCTTTTCTTATGGACATTGTGTTCGTTGCCCTGATCCCATTTCGAGATTTCCCTACTGACTTGACCTTTGTTAATCACCTACAATTTGGCAATGCATACGCAATCAGCGTATTAACGTCTGTATCTAAATTAACTCCTTTATAAATTGTTTTTAAATAATATTAAATAATACTTTGTTTTCTTTAAACATTCTAAAAACATTATACTTTTTAATAACTATATTTATCGCATAAATTTAAAATTTATTTTGATTTAAACAAATACAAAGAAAAGTTAAAAAATGTTTTGTCGAGCTCTTTGATAAGCAATTATGTTAACATATTTATGAAGTTAATTATAAATATTATATTAATATTTATGAGAGAGAAGTTAAAATATATACTTGTTAATTTTAAATATATTTTTAAATATTTGTTTATACGTGAAAATAAGAGATTCTATAAATATATATTTTCAATTTGTGGTTATTAGTTTCTCTCGCTTTTTTTTATTTTTAAAATTAATTAACTATTATAATTTTATGTTGAGACAATATCTTTCTTACGTCTCTATAATATGTCAATGTCAATGTCAATGTCAAATGATTTGATGAGTGCGATTGGAACCTACAATTTTTATGTTCCACTTATAAAAAAGTTAACGTTAGACAACCTTACATGAACAATTTCTTTGTCACATTCGAAAGAGAGTCTTTCGTTAATGTCGCTTGAATTATATTGCTTAAATTATAGGAAAGAAATTGTGTTTTGTTATTATAGAAGCGCGAGAGGTCACCAGGAAAGAGAATGGATCGGCTTCGACGAAGCTTCCGGGACAGCTTCCGCCGGCGAAAAGACCCTCATGTGCCCGAATCTAGCAAGCCTCATCAGTGGCAAGCAGATGAAAGTGCAGTGCGTTCAGCTACATGCGCTTTTAACGTTAAGGTAAGCGTAAAAGTTAATAGTACAATAAGTATAATTAACCCTTTGTTAGCACCGCGGGATACCAAAAGCCCCAAGCAAGTTCAGCCAATTTTTGTCTAAAATTCACTTTATTTCTTCAATAAATACCTTTTTTTCAACAGTTACTGTCAGACTATTTTTTTCTCTGAAAGTATTGTATCTCAAGAGTGTCCAGTTAATTTTTTAGTTTTTAATATAAAAAAATGGAAGTTTTGAATTTTTAAATAAAAATAGTATCATTTTTCGTTTTTTTATCTTCAAAAAATTTTTTTTTACAGTCACTATTAAATTTGATTAAAATAATCTATAGCACATGTTAAAACAAGTATCAAAGAATATCTGAGAATTTTTCAAGTAAAAAAAGTCAGTAGCTTCCTCCCAGCAAGCATTTTTATGTCTGGGTCTCAAACGGCCCAGTGTGCCAGCTATGAAATTTTGGAGAAGTGTGCCAGCTAAAGGTTAATTAGCCATTTCAAACTAAATGTATCGAAACTATTGATTGAAATTAATTCAATTTCTTAAAATATAATAATTTATTAAAATAATTTATATGTATGAATTTATTAAAATAAAAAATTAAGATAAATAGGACTCACTAACGTTATTCAGTGTTTTATGATGATTATTTTAATTGTTTCTCACTTTTGAGTGTGTTATAAATTAATTAATTATTAAATTAATAATGTCGAAAAATAATTGTTTGTGTAGAATAATTTATATTGCTCGAAATAATTGATTTGTTTTATTAATTCTGTGTCAAGAATGTACAATTTTATAGTAACACTTTTATAATTTACACTTATAATGTTAATATTAAATATTAATTCTCTCAAGAGACTTTACAAAGGTTTAACTAAAGTTTAATTTTTAATAGATGGATAATTTAATTGATTTTTTGACAGTACCTGGGATGCGTGGAGGTTTTTGAATCGAGAGGTATGCAGGTTTGCGAGGAGGCCCTTAAAGTTCTTAGAGTAAGTATTTTATATGAGAAATATTTTCTAAATATCACTTCTTTGTAGGAAAGTCAAAACTATTAATTTTCATTAATTATATTGCGCATAGTCACGCATTCTATTCATCCAGTATTTGATATATATAAAAGTAAATAATTCGAGAAGTAATTAACCCACCTTTTCACGAGGTGCTTTTTACATAAAATAGTCAAGAAGCTCCGTAGAAAGTTTTGTGAGTCTCGCGAAAGTTCAGCGCGCCACATTCTCCGAGTCTTTCGCCTTGACTATATTTAGCATGGCTTACATATAGAGTCGACATTGACACCAAAGTGACCTGAAAATAAATCGGTGTAAAGGTCAGAGGGCAGTTCGGACAGTCGAGTTAATTCGTGACTAAATTTTCAGAACTCAAGACGAAGACCGGTACGAGCGGTACTTCATGTATCCGGCGACGGATTGCGTGTTGTTGAGGACGAAACGAAAGGGTTAATTGTCGACCAGACAATTGAAAAGGTGTCATTCTGTGCACCAGACAGAAACCACGAGAAGGGATTCAGTTACATTTGCAGGGATGGCACGACGAGGCGATGGATGTGCCATGGATTTTTAGCATTAAAAGAATCGGTAAGTTAGATGCCTTTTCATCCCATTTAAATAGGAATTTAAATAGGAATTTTTATCCCCAATATATAAGGGACTTTACTCTGTCGATAAGGGATGAATTTATTGATTGGAATCGCAAAAGTACGCTGCAGCTGATGGTATGGCGATAATGCAATATTCAAAAATCTAAATTTTAGATGCATACTTTAATGCGTTCTTAATTTTATCAAGAATTGTAACTTTGTGTATAAAATAAAAAAATCTCTGTAAAAATTGTTGTTAGATATTGCTATTGAGATTTGCATTCTATCTACCTTTTACAATATGACGTGTATATTTTTCATATTTCTAAAACTAAAATATGCATATTATATTGTAAACAGGAAAATATATACAAATTTTAATAGCAATATATGACAACATAAAATATTTACAATATGACGTGTACATTTTTAGTCTTGTTTTGCTTGAAAATCTAAATAACATTTGTTACAGGTTTTGCTACATATACTGTACATAGAACTTTGAAATTATAAAAATTGATTGATGGAATTGATTGATGGATATAAATATGGGAAAAAAATATATATAAAATAATTTTTTTATCTCGACAAAAGTTAGCATAAATTTCAACAAAAATACCTTAATTTCTGTAATTTAAAATAAGGAATGAAAATCCATCATTTTGACGCGGGAATTTGGGATTAATTGTTTTAGTGTTGATCGCGAATGTACGCATTATCGGATAATATAGTGGTAATAATATAGATCTCAACAAAAAAATTAAATACAAAATGCATCTTTAAATCTTAATACATTTCTGATTGCTAATTTATCAAAAAGTACCATGTTATTTTATAATAACTAGAAATAACTGGAAATTTTTGTAAAAAATGTTTTGAAATAAAAAAATTATTTTATACATATATTTTTTTCCATATTTATATCCATCAATCAGTTCCATCAATCAATTTTTATAATTTTGAAGTTTTATATATAATATATGTAACAAAACCTATAACAAGTGTTATTTCGATTTTTAATCAAAACAAGATTAAAAATGCACACGTCATATTGTAAATGTTTTATGTTGTCATATATTGCTATTAAAATTTGTATATATCTTCCTATTTACAATATAATATGCATATTTTAGTCTTAGAAATATAAACAACATATTACTTTTTAAAAGACTCACATGAGTAATGAGGACATTTTTTAACGGATTAATTTTTTAACCGTCAAGGGAGAAAGATTGAGTCACGCAGTGGGTTGCGCCTTTGCTGCATGCCTGGAGAGGAAGCAACGACGAGACAAAGAATGCGGAGTTACAATGACTTTCGATTCGAAGACTTCCATCTTCACGAGAAGCGGCAGCTTTAGGCAACCAAATCTCGCGGAGCGTTTGCAAGAAGCGCGCGACCGTGCAGCAGGTTACTTGCTATTATTATTTACAAACATTTTTTTCCATTTATAATTTATGATTTATATTATAATTTATGATTTTATAGACATGCAATTTAATAAATGGAAGATTTTTGTGAAAAGCTAAATACCATTTCTAGAAAGTTTCGTCATAAAATTTGCAAATCTATCCATACGTGTAGTTAAGAAATTAAATTTGCAAATATATAATTATAAGTGTAAATATAATATATAATTAATATATAAGCATACGAGATTACATTAATATATAAGTAAATATATAAGCATACGAGAGAATTTAATTTTACTTTGAATGTTTCGTCTTAAATATATCGTTAATTGTTTCTACGCAATAGATAGTAATACAAATTACTGCTTACTCGCAATATTTATTTACTTATAAGTTTTATTGTACGAAATATTTATGTTTTAGAAATTCCTCCGGTTAGGCAAGTGTACAATCCTTTTGCGATTGAGAGGCCACACGCTACTTTATCTATGCTGGAGCGACAAGGTTCCTTCCGCGGTTTCTCACAGCTAAGTCAAGCATCCCCATTTAAAAGGCAGCTCAGTCTACGAGTCAACGATCTTCCTAGTACACTCGAACGCACACGCAGTCACAGTCTCGAACCAACGGACCTGGCGCGAATGCCTTCAGCTCATTCGCATATTGTACCCTCAAAGCCCCCAGGTGAGCGAATTTCACCGCGAAATATTATTTTTTAATTTTATTTTATAATCTTATTAAATTAAAAAGTGAGTTGGAGAATAAAAACTTACAGCATATGATACACACAAGTACATACGTTGTGATTATATGCTATTAATTGAAATCGATCACTAAAATAACAATATGCTTCTTTGTCTTACAACAGAATTCGAAGGATATGACGAAGGTCATTACTCCTTATTCTGTTAATCATTATTGTTGCTTGTTCTTCGATGTACCCTTAAACATGCTCGTTTTTCATACACACGGTTCTTTGTATGATTAAGTTAACAGACATAAACTGATAACACAACACTGCGAGGGCGTAGCTAGAACCCTCGCAATTTTCATCCGCCTCTGTGTATTTCTGTCTGTGCTTGAAAACATATTACAAAACTCTCTTACACCGTGTATTCATTCTATGTACTTTCACTTTATACTATCGTCCCGACATGTATTTAGTTAGGTGTTTATGTAGCATGTCTCTGTAGAATGCCTTCTAACAAAATTTGAGCTGCACCAATGTATTGCTAAACATGATATCTTCTATTTCTTCGCAGTGAGTCCAATACCAGAAATATTTCCCGGTGATCACGACAGCGTCTCCGCAATGTGTCAGCAACTTTCTCAAGGGCTTTCTCTGCTCTCAAGCAGTGATGACTTTGGACCAATGCCGTCGTCTCAGCCTGCTACCAGCTCCGTTGCCAAGCAGCTTTTCACCAGTACTACTACTAATTCTCCTCCAGGTATGATTCAAGAAAAACTGTGGAAATTTACATTTAATTCTCATGATGGATCTTTTGAAAAGTCATACGCGACACATTTATAACTTTCATAAATCAACTTATGTTTCTCATCAACTTATGCTCCTTTCAGTAACGAGTAGCAATTCGTTGGATGAGATGAAACTACAGAACGGTCCCAATATTAATAACAACGATAACAACGACAAGAACGAAGAGCTCAGTAGTCTGAATCATGTCGGGCCCAGTTGGCAAGAGTCCGCATCTCCTGTTCTTGCGTCGAATCATAGACTCACGCCCCTTCTTAAGGCGAGCAACTTGAGTCCCGTTCTTCCAAGGACGAACGCGCCCACTCCGGTCGTTATGAGCACACCGGCACCTGTTTCCTCTAGTGTAGGTGCCTTTGGCACGCCACCATCGGCAGCGAGTCCTGCTTTTAGCACAGCTTCTACGTCCTCTTTAGGAAATACGTCGGCTTCTACGTCAGCCGTGAACAGATCGCCGATCCCAATAAATTCCGTGATAACTTCAAAAACAAGTTCTCCTAGCACCAGCATAACATCCGTTTCCCCGGCGGCACCAATTTCCTCTGACGTCGCTCAAGTCTCATCGGCAACTGGAATCCCGACGGCTTTAGTAAGTTAAATACTTACCATACTACGTAACAAGTCACTTAATTTTAAGCAAAATTTGTTCTATTAAACTTACTACTTCTATTAAATTATGCATGATTAAATGGGAATCAAATACACTGTTGTAATATATAAACACTTTTTACATTGTATCTTTCTGAATTATACTTACCAATCGTTATTTAAAAAGTATATATAGGATATTAAACTATATATGTTTGTTTTAAAAGTTCTTATTAAAATTATTTAGAATTTGAGCAATCTTTGTGTACAAATCTTTCAAATAAAAAAACTTGTTGATATAATATACTGTTATAATCTTTGTGAGAACACATTCACGTTTTGGAAATGTTTTAATTTTCTTTCTAAGACAAGTGCTTAATTTATTCCACTTTCATCTTTTTCACTGTAACCAATATAAAAATCAGTTTTTTAACTGTTCATAATACATCATAACGTAAATTTCGACTTCAAGTTAAGATGTTTCATGAGTTTTTCGATCCAACAGGTGCAACCACTTTCTACGGCAGCTGGTTTGCCAAAACCAGAACAATGGTTGGGTAGTATAACTGGTTCTGTGCCGTCGTCGCAGCAGGTAACCGCTAGTCCTCGACGAGCGCCTCCTCTTCATACAAGAGCGCATTCGCTCGGCTCGGCTGCGATGAGCTTGACTTCCAGAGGACCTTCTGATCCCTTCGATGTTGAATGGGCGGAAATCGCTTCCAGAAATATGCAGCAGGCGACTACGACGAATCCCTTCATTATGCCGAACGCGACCCAGGCGTTCCAAGTGCAGTTGTAGCGTCAGGAGTTCATCAACAACGTCGCCAAATATTTCCACTCGAGCACATAGCGGCTACACAGCGTCCGCCCACGCTTCGACCCTCCACACGATCGAAAGTATTACACGTGAGCCACGTATCCTCGATTCGATCGAGCAAATACCATCGAGTTTCCGAATGGATAGTAATGGTGTATGAGGTACCATCAGAAAGTTTTTCAATTGATGCGAGGTGGGAATCAGCAGTAGTAGAGATGCGCATCCATCAGGACGCCGCAGATCTCATGAGTAGCCAGTATGCTAGCGCTACATTTATTATAATACATGTATATGTAATATAATATATTTATTATAATACATGTACATGTTATACTGCTCACGTTTTATTCGACGATCCAAATGTTTGTCTGCAATTGACGACGGATGGGAAATTGAAACAAATTTGTACGAAACTAAAAATATTTCCGAAAACTACTAAACGCTTCTACAAATTTTCGGGGATAAAACATTAAAGAGATATATTTATAAATGGACTTTCTTTAACGTGAGGAATTGCTCGAAGACAAGGATGTTTAATACGAGAATAAATTCCTAAAAATCAAAGTCAATTATTCTTCTGCGATTTTAATGAACGAATCCATTGATTAATCGTTCCCCAGTAACTTGAAAATATTTGGTATTACTTTGGAAATGTTTTACACAAAATTTGGTGTATGCCTTGCTCCTTGCTCCTTTTGGAACAACCGCTAAATATAGTAGTATTCAATAATTGTAGCACTTGACTTACTGACTAAAAAACTTGCGATCTTTGTTTTATGATGTTTCTATCCCTCTACTAGTTCTTATCTCGCGGTCAATTATCAATTCGGGAATTTTACGAGAATACCTCATAAGTTTACCACGAAATCCTTCGAGAAACTGGGCTGAAGGAGTGCGATGATTCTTCTTGTCGAATCGGCACTTAGTAGCAACGACGGTAGCAGCGAACTGACCAGCACAAAAATATATCAGCGTAAAATATACTTAATAGGTAGATAAGTATATACGCGCACAGCCTTAACGACCTCAGTAAAAGTAAAAGTAAAACACGCATATACGCATAAGCAGATGCTCGGGTAACATGATGGGGACACAAAGTTTCATGCACTGATAATAACAGGCTATCATCTCGTTAGCCGGCTAAATAGAAGCAATAGATGTCGCGAAATACACGTATAAGGAGTTCCCGGTACAGTACGGATAATATCTTACACTTAAATGTCTATCACGCGATATCGTAATTGGATATCCTAATTATCTTGGGTAGAGTTAGGCTCAAACCGAGCGATTATCGTCGTTCTGCATGAAACACGAAATTGTACGCACTCAAGATTACGCTGCACTCTTACTGTTATTTTTTTCAAGAAAGAACAAAATATATATATATATATATAGGATAGTTGTCACTTCGTGGTCGTATCGTGACCTGAATCACGAAGTGAGGTGACCTTCCACTGGAAGGGGACTTGCATTTCCGGCAAGCTCGTCCGGCTCAGACAAGCACAGATAGGCACGTTCTACGAAATGTAGACGCGATCACTCGGAAGGGGAACTAACATCCGCGAGAGACTGTGATATTGAGGTGAAGTGGCCAGTACTTAAGCGAACAGGGTCGAACGGATTTATGAAGTATTGTGAGGAACTTGCTCAAGGTCGTTGCGCCGCGTGATAGCACAGAATGAGCGATTGTGAGTACCACAGACTCTATCGTCCCGTAGCCGGCAAGAAACACCCCATAAATTATTTAAGATTAGCTGTTAAAGACTAGCGGAGATATGTCTTACACTATCGTTGTCTATTATACATACGATCGTGTCGCATTTATTATGAGGACCGAGGAGCGGGATGACGAAGCGCAAAGAGATTTTTGCACGAGGATTAATGCTCGCGGAATAATCTTTCCTTAAGAGTTTAGATGGTGCTTTCCGCCTATAATAATAGTTGCGAAAGTCGCTTGTCGAGCCGATCCTCGAATGCGAGCTCATATCTATTGTACAACCTGATTGCGCTCAGCTACGTACATCGTAACGAGTGAAGGAGTTTCCTCAGTCCCGTGTAGTAATTGATAGTATCCCGTGAAATATCAGTATTGCGCCTCGCAGCTTTCTGTCTTTCAAGTTAACCGCTGCACTTTCGGTTTTTCGAAACGGATCGAGGGTAAACGTTGAGGAAGGCCAAGGGAGATTTTTACAAAAGTGGTAACTGAGGCGTGTGTGCATTGTATATAGATTAGTTTAAAACGTAATGTGACAGTATAAGAGAGTATGGAGAAATTGCAGAGAACGTGTGTCATTCATTAAGCCGGCGACTCAGCAATGAGGCGAGAGAAATTCTTCCTGAAGTTCAATCGAAGCGAATAATGATGAATTTTATAACTATAATAGCATTTTATAATTTTATAAAACGATGGGGGACGATGTTGCTACGATTCTGTATCACATAAGCGAGAGCTGTAGCTTATTTGTAAATTATAAATTAAATATTATAAATTGTAAATCATAAGTTATGTAAATTATATGTTTGGTGATGGTCCTGCATTATTTTTAAGAGCAATGATAGGTTGTCGTGCGCGATAACTTTAATAAATGAATACGTAAATACATGTAAATATTCCTGCAATACTATAAATTTATTTAAGCAGCATTGTTCGCGTGATATTGTTGACGTCGTTAAATTGAATGTAATTTATTTAAACGCTAAATATCGAAACATGTATCAATATTTTACCGACAGAGCATTAAAGTATTATCGCTTCAATTATAATAGATTAAATCGGATAATTGATTGAAGGAAGTTTATTATTGGCAAAAATTACAAAACGAACGCTACGATTTTTGCGAAAAGTCGCCATCGTCATTGCGAGTTGTTCGGCAAAAATGGACTTGGTTTTTCGAGCCACCTTCCGTCCGTCCCGAAAATCAAAAGGTAACAAGGAGGAACAAAGTTAAGCGAAGGAAGTTAAACGAATAATTGTAAAGCAGCACAGGGAGCGATCGCTTAGGTACTTATTGTGGTACTTATGAAAAATGTTTAATCAATGTACTTAAATATTAACACACGTAGATCGTTATTAGCGAGATCGAGCTCGATTGCTAATCGACGCACGTGGTCGATGTCTTCTTTTTTATTCGTCTTTGTAACTTTTGTTGTTTTCATTTTCTTCGGACTGACATTTCTTCCGTTTTTTCATTTATTTCCCGTGCACTTCCCGAAGAAGTGCGCGAAATGGAAACGTGTATATAACGCAGCATAGCGATTCGTTAACATTTTTATCATGATTACGTACTTATTGTTTTCCTTTTACGTTTCTTAGTCGATTGTACGCTAATTTATATGGTTCATTTGACTAGGATCGAGGAGGAGCGATAGAGCGGCATCTTGGCTGGTCTCCACGCGACGTTTGTAATTTATTCGGATGCTGAATTCTTTTTTGTAACTTTTTTTGAGACACGATCAGTGGGTACTGTTCTGTGGAATGTCCTTTTCTTCCCGTTTCTGGGAAATGCGGGGACCAGCCAAGATGCGTTCCGGTGTCTCGTTTGACTGAAACAGGCGAGTGCATTTAGAGAGATGATGACAACAGTGGCATACATACACATATACATATACATATACACGTTAGAAAGAGAGACGCCGGGACAGGGATATAGGCGAATAGATGCACCACGTGCCAAATTCAAAAGTGCAACCGCGTTGCTTGCCAGTTGGATGGTACATCGCGCACGCTTACGTGGTTGTGTTGTACATAGTATCGCCGGTCGATTCCTGGATCAACATGCGACTTAATGCGTGTATATTTCGTAAAGGTATCCTTGTTCATTTTACATTGTATCTGCCACTGTAAAAATACGGTTTATTATATAATATCTGTTGTGATTACGAACATGCCTTTTGTTTCTTTTTTTTTCACAATATGCGCACTTTTCCACAATGAGAGATGACAATCTCTTTCCATTTCCTCTATATACAATATTCATCTTTATATTGATCAAAATGGAGAAGAGGCATAACTCTTTTCATAACTCTTTATAATTATGCGAATATTATAACTCTTAGCTGGCACACTCTTCAGAATTTCGTAGCACACTGGGCCGTTCGAGGCATAAAAATTGCCGCTTACTGCGAGAAAGCTGATTTTTTTTACTTGAAAAAATTTTCTCAGATATTCTTTGATACTTGTTTTAACATGTGTCATAGATTATTTTAATCAAATTTGGTGACTGTGAAAAAAAATTTAAAGATAAAAATTTAAAGATAAAAGAATGAAAAAATGACTATTTTTACTTAAAAATTCAAAACTCTTCCATTTTTTATATTAAAAGCTAAAAAATTAACTGGACACACTTGAGATACAGCACTTTCAAAAAAAGTCTATAGCTTTTAGTACCCCACGGTGCCGGCAAAAGGTTAATACTTCTTTAATATTTCATATTCAAGATATTTTTATTTCTTGATGCTGTTCACTAAAAACATGGAAATTTGAGAGATTAAATTTTTATTGTAAAATATACTTTGTTAAGTAATTGATTATTACTAATAGCAGCAATTTTGTATAATATAGTCAAATACAGAGAACCAAACCAATATATCTTATTTACATGTTAAGTATAGTTTTTAATAGATATATATATAACGATATAAATCACTTATATAACAATATTTTCTATGTTCACACAAAGACTCTCTTTTCATGTTAATATACAAAATAAATTGTTTAGATTTTTTTTTTAATTTATAAAAATTATTTAGATAATTTACAACATACTATGCAATCTCGGCCAAATTCACAGTAATGTAAAGGTACAATAAACTATAAATTGACATTGACATATTTGTTCAATTAAAATGTAGAAGAGTGACATTACGATTAAAATTAACATGTCGAGTCTTGAAGACGCTTTTGCAAAATTTCCACCTAGTGTTTCTTCGCGATGTTTTCCAAAACTACCCCGTACAGATTATGCATGCCCGAAATATTTATCTGACATATCAGCGCGTCCCTATGGATCTGCCATTCAATTTCAGCTTACATATACTTGTGACAGGTACGTTACTCAAAATGATTTTTATATTAAGTAAGTAGATAAATGGTAATAACATTAAATTTTTACCATCTTGCTTTATGTACATTATATTTATTGTTAGATAATGCTTAAAAGTAGACTAAGATTATGCGAGTAACATAAAATTAAGAAAGATTAAAAAATTTATAAAGACTTTGATTTTTATGTATTTTTTAATAGAATCTCTTATTCGCCCTGTTACTTTCCTACCATTCCACGTTGTCGTCTTCCTGAAAAATCGTTAGGGAAAGGAACTTATTGTTGTTTTAAATGGTTCGATTGTACTGGGAAACCAGTGTTAAAATGTCAAAATAATTATACGTGTAGCTCCATCAATTAATAATCATATTAGAGGTGAGAAATTTATTATTACCTAAAAAGAGAAATATCATAACCCATGAAAAATCTTTAAAAGTTATTATAAAATCACATCTAAAATAAATTATTATGATACACAGGGTACGTAGGAGAAGAGAAGTACGTCGAGTTTTTTAAACAAAAGATTGTTAATCGATTAAAAAGAAATATTAGATAGATTAAGAAATTATTATCAAATGTAATGTCTAAATTTTTCAAGTAAAAAAGAAGAATGTCTTATTGTACCAGTAACAAAGAGAAGAAACGGCAAAGTTCATTACCTCCACCGTGTTATCACCATAAACCGATACCATTTTATTGTCCAAGCAATGGCTGTTTGCCTCCTGAACCGAGACTTCCTAGCAATGGCTGTTTGCCTCCTGAACCGAGACTTCCTAGACGTTGTCATTATCCACCTTCATATCCACCATTGGTACAAATAGCACTAATCTTTTGAGGGTGAATTTTGTGAAATCATGATAGCGCATAGTTTATACATTCTTTATATTTGAAAGATTTAAGAATTTATGCAGACAAACATTAAATAAAAAATACATTTAATATAAGAAAAAATAAAATATAAGAAATAAAATCGATGAAAATTTTTATTCTACAATTTTAATGATGTACTGACGACTTTTTTTATCTTGCATTTGTTTGAATAAAGGAGAATGCATATAGATACAAAGATATTATAACGATATCTTCCGCAATATCAGAATTTATTTTTATAGACATGTAGGCTGAGACCGAAGCCCTCACTACCACCTACTATATGCATTGCTGGACCCTGCTCACAACTATCAGCTTCAGAATCATATTACCGCCCGTCAACACCAAAAATATTGCCACCATCCTCCTGCGTTCGATTTTGCATTCGATACATGAACGAAGGATCAAGTTACTACCCTTGCTATTGGTCCAATTTACCAAAATGCCCTAGCAATATCTGTAAGGATCTTATCTAACAGCACTTGATACAAAATTGAGAGAATCGATATCTCAAGTTTAATTATTTATGAGAATAAAGCAGACTTCATAAACTTATAGTCTAGTATTTATTAGTTTTTAGCTTTTTTAGCTTTTTATCGATTGTAACGATTTTATTGGTTATATTACAGTAACAAACTATTAAATGAATATGTAAATACTTAAAAATAAAAAAGTTTGTTATTTATTATTTCATATTTTATTTGTAATAGAAACATAAATTAATAATTCGTAAAAAAATATAATATTTAATTTTGGAAACTGTTCAGAGATTAAAGATTATTCAAGTATCTTCAGTTTCAACACAAAGGAAAGATTTTATTTTAATATTATTCAATTTTTATACTTCTTTAAGACAAAACTGAAAAATTATATAAAATTATATAAAAAGCATCAAGACTCATAGAATTAATCAAAATCCAATTTAATTTTTGCAATTGCATCGTAATTGCAGTTAATTACAGTTTAATATTTGTCACAGTGAGATTTTGTCGAGCATGTTTGATATAAATCGTTCGATATAAACCGATGTAGGTGTCGTTTAGTAAATCGCTTGACAGAAAATCTATGAAAATTAGTTAGCATCCGGTGCTAATGAGTTTTATAACTAATATTCCAAGTTTCGGCACTGTTCCAATTACATTAACGTTTCCTTATATACAAGGATTACGTTTCCTTAGATACAAGGTTAATATAACTTACAGCTTTGCGACACGCTTTTAATCTCCAAAATTATAATCTCTAAAATTATACAATCTTAACATTATTAACATTATTAATATTATAAGATTTCAAAAATGTTTTTTATATGTCTTTTACCTAAAAAAGTATATCGATAATTAATTAAGATTTTTATATTAAATGAAATGTATTAAAATAATTTTGCAAAACAACCAGTACACAAATATCATTTAACTCTTTGATATGTATATTTTTGTTTCAATACACAATTTTTTATTTCTTTAATTTTTTTAAAACAATATTCTAACCAAAGGACAAAAACGAACAAAGCCGGATGACAATGCCAATGATATATAATTATATAAAAATTAAACAATAATAAACGTTTCGACTTGAAATAAAGAAAAAAACATAAATAAAAGAGAAAGAGAGAAAAAAATAAATAATTAATAAATAAATATATAAATATAGTTAATAAATTAAAAAGCTTTGAGCGTAAGGATTGATATAAAGTATATATTAGTATCTATGAGATGGAATCATGCACATCCACTGAAAAACAAGTTGACTCTCAGGCTGAAATTACCACATAATCTGTATCGCACTCCGCACTTTACAGCTTGTTCGATAGTGACGGTAATAGTAACGAAAACGCAATATCGCAGTTAGTAATATTTGGTAAGGCAGTGGCTAAGAGGGAATGGAAATCGTAGGATAAAAGAGGGAAAGGAAAGAGAGAGAGGATCAGGGAAGGGATATTCCTTCTACCGGAAGATACGACTTAGATAACGACTTTGCATCATTCTGTTTGTTTAAACTGTGCAATTGCTTCTTGATGTATATCATTTCAGAGGTGAAACTCTTGTTGTAAGAGAGTTCAATATCAATTATTTTCACATCGTCCTAATTAAAATTTTATTAGTTTGATATTTTATTAGTTTGGTTATTTCTACTTACTGGACTTTCATTATTTTATGAAACAGGACAACAGTTATAATTTGTTTTTTTTTTTAATTTGACATATATGACTGGATTAATAATTGATATGACAGTATTTTATCTCAACTTTAAAAATTTCACAGCCATATCTTTGGGTATACAATGAAGAGATGATTCACTGCGTTTAGTAGATTACATGCGCTCTCAAGATCAAAAATTTTAACTAACAGAATCATTACCGTCGAATTTTAATTAATAACCGACACTGAAGATGACTTTATTTCAAGTCAAAACGTTTGTTATTGTACAAATTTTTATATAATTGTATATCGTTGGCACTGTCATCCGGCTTCGTTCATTTATTGCCCTTTGGTTAGAATATTGTTTTGAAAGAAACTTACACGAACATTATTTGGAATATTTGTTGTCTTTAATTCTTTTTTATTCTTAGAATAATATAAATAAGCATTCATTTTAGTCATGCAAAAAACAAAAAAAAAATTAAATTTCTTGCTGTTTGCTGTTATCATATATCGATATGAAATAATTACTTACATTAGAGATTAAGAGAGTATAAGAAGTTAAGAATGATTATATAGATCAGTTATTTATATTTTTCAAAGAACTAAATCAATATATTTAGAAATTGCATATATTTTGAGAAATTCGTGCACAGTATTTTGATATATTTAAAATAAAGTTCTGTCATTAGATCATAAGATTAAAAAAATTCAATAAACAAATGGAAATAAATCATATACCAGAAAGTAATTAAATTAAATAAACAGATTGCAAATTAATGTTAAAAAATTAATCTACACAAAGTCCATCGATTTAATCAACACAGATTAATTTGGTCGAGAGATCAATCGGAAAAAATCTACTGTGACGAACAAAATACCAGAGAACAACACAATTTGGGTAAAAGGTGCGCGATTAAAGTACAGGCGAATTGCGTATGCGAGTTCTCTACACAATCCCAAACAAAAATCCTCTTTCGCCATGTCAGTATCGCGGTGACGTCGTATCGGGACGTACAGGACTATATGTAGGGTGTACGAGGAAACATCGCTTACGGGCAATTTGTTTGGTCGGCGTGCAGGCGACCGTTAAGCCGATTAACGCAATCACGCGCGAGGCAGATCGGGATCGATGGCGAGCATCGTCCGTTTCGTATAATACCCGCATTATCTGTCACTAAGCGCGAGTCGGCCGGCGATTTTACATCGGATCCCGTCGGCTTCGCCGTTTTATTCGTTTCCGTCCCGACGACGCGGCTGCTACATATTTTACACCTATCGCCGGGTACGCGCTTTTTTTTTATCTCACCGCGCCCCCGAAGTTTTGCCAAAAAAAAGAGTTCCGTCAATGCAGCTGAATCCGCGTTGGCGTGGACCATGACAGCGCATTACAGACTGAATGGAGTGCTTTTATGCGGTTCGGATTTCGCAGGCACGCGCGCGTTTACCGCCGCGGCCGGCTATAAAATGGAAAATGAATGGCCGGGGAAAAACCTTGGCCGTCGTTATTTCGCCCCGACGAGAGATTCTTTGTTCTCGGGCTTTTCCCATTATTGGCATTATTGGCAATGGTTGGTTTTGTCACGCATAAAACATTATGATTTTTATTAGAATTTTGCCGATGAGCGCATCGCACGAATCCTTGAATTTAAATAAGGAAAGCTGGAGTAATTTCGTTTCAAAAGTGACTTGCTATGCACAACTCGTTTAAGTTTCTTTCTCTTTGTAACGTTGATGGAAGAGCAATCAAAAGACAGAAAAAGAAAAAATTTTAATATCGACAAGTTTAAAGAAATGGAGAATTTATCTGTTAATTTGTGATTTAACTCGATCGAATTCTTAATGTGTTAATTTAGCAATAAATGTTTTATTAATTTCTTATATTTAACATTATTTTACTCATTTAAAAAGAATAAAAGTTTATATTTAATATTATTTTATTATTTATTTATTCATAGTCCTTGCCTTTCAGCTTAGGGCGAACTTCCGGTTTCAAACCATTTACACATCCATCACATGTATAACAACGCATATTCCTAATCCTAACGTATATAACATACAGTGACCTCAAACAAAATATAAATCGCATTATCTGAACTTAAGAATTACAGTTAAATTAAAATCAAAGTCTTATGTTAATTGCCTCCGTAAAAATAGCTGCAATGCTGAAGCAAAACTGAACGCAGCTTATTAATTTAAGTTTATATTTTATATATTTAACTTTATATTTATAGTTGAAAAAAAATATATATATATACTATCCATGTGGAAATCGAAAGTTTGGGTGTGACGCAATTCCTTTTTTCGCGAACATCTGAACTCTCGACATACCTACCAAATCCAATTTTTCTGGCGTGTGTGGACCTGGAGTGAATAGAGATGAAAAAGGCACATATAGATATATGTCGCTGCAGCGACGGGGTAAACGATGTTGCGTTGTCAACGAAAGGCAGGTAACCATCAGGCGGAAAACCCGGCAGAATCGCATTAACAATAAGTGCATTAAAGTGAGAGTCCTTCGAGCGAGGCTGAAGAGGTTGAGGGAGGACGAAAGGGAGGTAAAAAGGATGGAGACGTCTACACTGAGAAAGTGCGGGACCCAATTATTCAGCCAAATGGGAAGGATACGTTATTTTCCAGACGAGCCGTTTCCCTCCTGCGCGTCCTTCCTATGTATCCTTTTCCGAAAAAACGGGCCTTTGAAGTGCGTTGGTTTCCGTGGGTTCGCTAATTGCATAAAATGTCAAAGCCTTTAGGCGGAAAAGCACAAGAACCAAAGTCATCAAGTATAATTAAGATCGTCAGTTTACTCTTGTCCCATTGCAAATAACACTTTTTCACATAGGGAGTGAGATTTAAAAGAATGGTGAACCATACATCGGCGAGCAAATTTCATCTTTCCGATTTTCAGCTTATATATTAAATATGCGCAGACATAATATAATTACAAATCGTGTTTACTAACGACGTTATGTGATGAAGACTTTTTTATAAAGTTTATTCAAGTCAATTCATGTATTGTATGCAAATAAATAGTTTTACATTATTCCCTCTACCCGCGACATGGACTTTACAGAGAAATTCTTTTCGTATACAATTTAATTGATCATGATTTCGATTTCTCAAATTAGTTATTTTTTATAAAAATATTAAAGAACTAGGCTGATTATGATTGCAGTTTCGTAATTATGATAGTTCACTCTTAAACTCTAGGGGAGCTTTTCAACTTACATGCGAATTTGAATGCAAACGATTATTATGGTAGAATCGAGAAAATCTTGTAAAAAACCCGATTACATGTGTCCTTTTTGCATATATATTGCGCATGTGAACAAAAGAAAGCTTGCAGTGAAAATGCGATCGGGAATCATGCTATAGGGACAGTAGCTGCGCATTTCTTTGCTCTCCTTGAAGCTCCTGAGTCCTCTTACCATTGAATGGGCAGTCAATACGAGTATGTAGAAACTCGGTCTTGAGCAGGAAGAGAGATAAAAAAACGAGACAAATTTAAAAAGCCGCTTTTTCTAGAATCTTATGGTATGTTAATTTTTTTAAATTTTACACAAGTGTAAAATTTATTTAGGACATATGATTTTCAACAATATGATTTCCTAAAAATACAGATTCTTGGTTGTCAAAATTTAACATTTTGAAGTTTATTTGTGTAAATTTGAATCTGTGGACTTAGAATATGTTGAAATGAAGCAATTTTTTTAGACAGAAAGTGCTAAAAATATATTTTGCATATAAGATATTACATTTATATTATGTTATCTATAAAAATTCCTATTAAAATTTAAAATAGTTGTAAACTTTTAATCATACATAAAAATTATTTTTAATAATTTCTTTTTTTGCCAAATTTTGTTTTATTCTTGCTAAATAAATTTAGTAAATGTTTCAAATATTATATATTATGCTGTTATGTTATATACATACTTTTAATCAAATATTGCATACTATTATTAAATTGCATACTATTACTTATTAATATTTTTACTTGTTACATAAAATCCATATAGTAAAATAAAAATAAAAAAAATAAAAATCCTATGCAGATATTAGATAGAACTTTCTAATGATTGCTACAATCCCTTTCAAAACATTGATTTCTTCAAAGTAACATAAATGATATTAATCCATACTAATCACACTAATGCGAATTCGTACCATTAAAAATTTTTTCTTTTTGCAACTTTCTACTTGCTGTAAGTGATCTCTAACCACTACGACAAATATGTCAGCACCATAGAATATCATTTGCACAAATAAAGATGTTGTTCGTTTCGAAATTACCGAGTAAGGAACATCAAAATATCGAAGATATGTATTCTAATACTAGTGTGATTAAAGTGTGTGTCAAGTGGATGCTTGAAAAAATTACGAAGTTTGGATTTTTGTAAATTTATCAACTGGAATCGTATTGAATGTAAGAGTATTTAAACATTTTTTATCATTGAGACATCTTTTATTTTTTTTTTACAAATTATCATATTTGAAGTTATTTATTAAGATTTTATATGGCATTTTATATACAGAGGATTTTATATTTTCTATAATTATTATTAAAAAATTTTGGAGCAATAATCGTTTTGGTAAAATCATGATTCGTGTTGTTCAAAATCTATTTATTGAATAGAAATAATAATTTGTTTTTATTGTGCAGAATAGAAAGAGGATATTCCCTTTTTTGTATTTGAGTCTGCAGTTCAAGGTTATACTATTATATAACACTATTATACCATTATAAAGGAAGAAAGTTATAAAATGTACGCTCTACGAAACAAATAGTTTCGAGGGTACACGAATAAAGTAATTGTTTGCGTCGCATCTGGTAATTACAGATGCAGATTTTGTCTTGAATACTTCAATTTGGATTGAATATAATTAAAATATGTCTTAAAATTATAAATATATTAACTATATAATGTTTATAAATATTACATTTTATTCAAAAATAAATATAATTTCTCTCGTATACAGTCAATTTTTACGTTTTTACCTTTAAAAGATAGGTTATTTTCAAATACCCCTAAAAAATACTTAATCTTTTATAATATTTATGAAGTATTTTTTTCTTAATATATCATTTTAATTTCCAACAAATTTCATGCATTTCTATCAAATAGAAAAAATAGCAATTTTTTGAAAAAAAAAATGAATTTTCGTAAACCTTTATTTTATTTTGACATTTTTAAATAATTAAAACACTATTTTTTATTTTCGAAAGTATTTCCATTGCATTTTTCAGGAAATTCTACTCCAGAAACACATGTTGTAAGTTTAATTTGCTTTTCTTTCGAGTTATTGAACTTCAAAAATGCGACATCCGAAATTATATTAGTGTGGTTAATGCATATACTGAATTGAGGTATGGTTATTACGAGTTAATGCGGACCTTTAAATTACATATAAAGGATACAAATTTTAATCACAAAACTTAAGTACAGAAGTACAATGATATGTTTTATTTAATAATATTTTAATTACATTTTAATATCCATATTGTGCTATAGTTTTTACAAATGTGCAAATTTTAATTTTTAAAATTTGAATAGTACGAAGTATTTATGAAAAAATCTATATATTTTTTAAAATACATTAATTTGTATTTAATATTTTACTTCCAGTTATCGCACACAATCGCGTTGAATTGAAACCATATAAAACATTTCATACAAATAAAAAATTACTCGAGCGACATCCAAAGGTTGAAAAACAAGTTTTAATAATGATTAAATTCTAGAAGATTATAAGTTCCTAGGACTAAGTTTGTACGTGAAGTAACACCTCTAACGGTATGAATTTCTAAGGAAGCCAGTAGTGCACGAGCTGAGCATTCAAGCAGATGGCTTCCTTGCGAAACGAGCGAATCTCAAAGGATTAAGTAATTAAAGCTGTAATTAAATTTGTTATCCTCCTAATCTTCCCGGTAAAATTTGTAATTAAATTTGACGTCTAATTCTATGTATAGTTTTAAATGTTGCGATAAACTTTGTTGTAAATATTGTTACAATACAATTAATAAATACCATTTCTTCATTTGTTGATTACAATTCTTATTATTTTAAAATTGTACTGTAAATTTTACAAGAATAGCATTCTTAACAAATTTCTAACAATTATATATATGTAAAAGCGTAAAAAGCGTCTCTAATTACAAAAGTAGATGATAAAATAACTGTAAAAATACAAATTAATTAAATAAAAACATGTAATTGTTGTAATTATGGCCTTTTTAGATGTTTCTTTTAGGAGCTTATATTATTTGCTTCCTTGTCTTGTTTTATCGATCTGCATTTATTTAATTTTATGGCAGGTAAAAACTTTTTTTAACTTATCCATTTGTAACAATTCAACTAAGAGACATAATCGATACACTCGAAAAACACAATTATGCTCTTTAAGGGATGTCCCGAGGCGACGAGACAATTCGCTCATCTATCGTCGCGGTCCTCGACGTCCCTGAGACGATGTAACATTTTTACGCTATGTGAAGAAACGAGGAGACGCGAAGAAATAGGGGGAAGACGGAGGAACGCACTTACCTGTCGATCTTCCGGACGGACGTTCGACAACGAGTTATACTTTGCGCGACGACGCGCCCGATCCACGTGGGAGTCGCAGAGTGTTCCGGAAATCGACAGAGGAGCCACGAGAACTCACTCGCGTTCTCCAACGAAGACTGCCATCCACTTTCGTCGCTTTAGCCGTCGTTTATCGATGGTAAATCGGTTGCTGATTTACGTAGTAGGATTTCTGTTGAAAAGCCGGAAGAAAGGTGTCACTTCAGCCACAGAGACTGTCGACGTTACATGCCACACAGAAAAATTTGCCGAAGACGAAAATTAGATCGACAGATTTCGCGAGGATGTCTCGCTCAGTGTCACGTCCTTGTCGTGAAGAGAGTTCGCACACAAGTGAATAAAATATGTAACTGTCGAATTGAATCGTAATGTTCATGACAATTTGAAAAATTTGCGAATTTGCTTTATTTACTTTGGGAAAGACGAAAAATGAGGCTTAAGATTTAAATAAATAACAAATTTAAGGATTAACTGGATAGACCATAATTGATAATACAGTGGAATAAGGAAACAGAAATTCTTTGATATATTAGGTTGTTCAATAAGTTTTGTCGTTCGATAAGAAAATATTGCTCACACTGCCTAATGAGATGCCTAGGGCTTCTACTAAATCTCTCTCGGTTAATCGACGATCTTCCAAAACCATATCCTGTATTTTTGCTACGATTTCTGGTGTTGATGCACTTTTCGGACGTCCTTCACGTGGATCGTCTTCAAGACTTGTACGACCACGTTTAAATTCAGCAACCCATCTTTCTACTGTTCTAATTGAAGGTGAAGAGTCCTTATACACTTTTAACAATCGTTCATGAATTTTTTTTGGTGCTACACCTTCCAAAAATAAGAATTTTATCACTGCACGATATTCAATTTTTTCCATTGTAAGAAAATACTGTGACACGTCAACTTTGAACACTTGTAAATATACAGATGATCTACATGAAACTTCACACATGTTCATAAAAAAGTGTTACCATTTAAAAAAAAATAAAACGGCGAACCTAATAGCGCTCTTATCGAACGACAAAACTTATTGAACAACCTAATAAATTTATATGTCATAATGCGAATATATGTATTTATATATATTAAATAATATATATATATATAATATATATCAGTTTCAGTTACAACATATTACTATATATATATATATATATATATATATATAACGATAGTTAGATTTATTTATTAAATGAGTAAGTCTTCATGTTAAATATTTTTAAAGCTTAAAGAAACTTTCTAATTGTCTTTTTCTTAAAATTAATCATTTATAATATCAATTTATTCAGTGTATAAATTTTCTCATAAATAATTTCCTATAAACTTGACCATTACATGTAATTACTTAATAAAATTACAGTAGTATGCATGGCAAACTGTCGTGTTTCAAACTATCCAAATGTTTACATCTGCCCCGTGCTGTTGGTATCTTCTCTTTAACAGAACAGAACATTGCGTTAGTCTACTTAAGTAGATATGCAGTTGGCAAGTAAGTCTCTCATGTGGTTGAGCAAACCGTATTGTCTCATCTGTTCCAAGGCCATGCATGCCGGAAAGGCAGGGTGGCAAAGTGGAATTTAATCGACAATGCGTGAAGATATATTACGTGCAATCTCAATTACGTGGAAAATGCAAATTTAATATATATACATATATATATATATATATATATATATATATATATATATATATTACACTATATATATATATATATATATAGGCTGTCGACGCTTTGTGAATGGGATTCTCGCCGGAATCTCCCAAGATAGTTGGGATTCCCAGGAGGCTACGCTGAATCGAGCCACGAAACAGCGCGATAATAAGGCTGCATTTTTAGACAGAGTACGCGAATATATTTTTCTCATCTCGCAAATTAGTGAAACATTCTTTTCTCATATTTATATTATAAAATATTTGTCAATAAAATTACTTTTTTAATAAAATTATAGTCAACTTCAATATATATGTATGTTAAATATCATACATGATATTCGTTATTAGTAACACGTTCGTTTTTATTTATAGATTTCGAACAGGTACTTGCATTTATAATTTTAAATTTTAATTTTTTCAGATTGATTAAAATTCACAGTGATGATTTCGATGAAAGCATGATATTTTCTCTCCAATTCCGATTACCTTGATATAAATTGAATACCGCACAATTATTATATTTCGAGATAATACAAGCTCGCATTGTGACTGACATTATATAAAATCACTCTCTTTTGTAATTGGACAGTAGGGATATCGAAAAGCGTCTGATTCTTTTCAAATGAAAATTCGTACAATATTTTATTTGGTGTAGCATATCACAATTTAAGCGATGCTTCATTAAATCTGGGATTCCTCTCGAGAGTTGATGGACAGCAGAAGGGGTTTCTAGAGGGAAGGAAGGAAGAGGGAGGACTTTTCAAAGGACAGGTCTTGTTAAGGCGACGCAGCATTATAATGCCTCGTGCTTGTCACTAATGCTGACAGGCACGCGGCTGCTCATCGGCGTATTATATCGCGTTTTCGTAATGATATGACGAACGCCATTAAGATGCCGAAGTTCTTACATTTGTTAAACTGCAAATCGGACGTTAGACATGCTTATGTTGGACCAAATTAACTGTATCTACTTTCTTAGAAAGTAAATAACAAATAAAAATAAAACTATTATATATTACATATATATATCACATTTGATTACTTGAATGAGCTTGATCTACTTATAAAAAAAAATATTTTAATCAGTATAATTCCTCTCTTCCTCTATCTGTATTTTATATTATTAGTAACGTAAAGTATATATGTTAATAACAATAAATGTAAATAACGGAATATCTTGTTGTAAATAACGAAATCGTTTTATTAAATTTAAGCTATCAGTACTATTTTTTAAAGAATATCTTTTAAAGTATACAAAAAAATATTATTATTAATTAATTCTTTTTCTTTTATAGAGCTAACTAGATTTTTTATAGAGTTTTTAATTTTTAAGATTCTATGTCACTTTGTATTTGCAATCTACAAAGCTACTGATTCCTCAATTAACGATTATAATAATATTATATAAATTTGTGAAAATAATACGTAGCATTAAGCAGTGCATACAGAATTTACATTCATCAAAGCGAGATTACAAGCTGTATAGGCGGTATTCAGAATATTTCTCACACCACAGAATGCCTATTTTATCCATGCGATACGCAGCATCTCAGGCTTGCGTAACACAACCGGCATTGTAAAGTGAAGTTTATCTTAACTCTCTACGACTATGTACTTCCTAACAAGTAATTAATTAAAATTGGATATCCACAACCTGCACAAGCAGATTGCAAATATTTATCAGTAATTAGCTTCAAAGTATTCGTCTGAGGAATTCGCCCGTCTCCCTGCCATATTGCGTTCCCTTTCGAAGGAGGTATTTGCAACGTAATTAGCCTTGCGAAGTCTCTCAATACATTCACCCTTATGGCATCGTGTTCACGTTGTAGACAGAACGGATCGAACTTATGAAGACGTATAATTTACTAGTGTCATGTTACATAATAAGTAATCAATAATTAATATCTATAGAAATGTAATTTTATTTATATCCTATTACGAAACAATTAAAAGCAAATCAACTGAAAGAAGGAGATTAATAATTACACATACGTGTAATGTATTTTAACGGATTGTTTCAAACATATATAATAAACTGTTGATGAAAGAATTATATACTTATACATTTAATATGTATAAGTATATAATCAATAAGTAATGATATACATATAGTGTTGTATTAATAAAACGATATTGTAAAAATGCACATATATTAAATAATATTTTTTGTGTTAGAACGTAATTAAAGATTAAAGATTTATTAAATTTATTTCAAACAATTATATATTTATTTAAAATGGAAAGCTAGGGAAAGTATATTATATCTAAATTTCAAGTTTTTATTCGCGTATAAGTAAATCAGTCTTAATACTCGCAAACAAGATAAATTATCGGTAATGTATGAACAAAGTTTCCTTTTTGAGGCAACACGATGTAATTAGCGGCGGAGAAAATCCTTTATCTTTATGATTTACCAGCACATACGAATATGAGCAGATCAGGGATAGCTATGTTACGAAAGGGACGTTCGGTTCTACACGAAACCGGTCGGGTAAATTGACTCCGTCGAGTTTCGTGGATCCAATTCCGGCAGAGCGGAATCTTGCTGCCGGCCGATTAGGTTTCACTTCCACCGCGATTCCCTTTACACGTAATTTACCCTCGAGCGACCGGCGTCCGCAAAATATACACCTGCTCTGCTCCAACCGAACAGATTTTTAAGCGCGCCGCGGGCATCGCGTTGTCGTGCATTTTTATACGAATATAGCTTGGCGATTTTGATACCGAGCGATACCGTTAACACTTAACTGATGCAGAAAACAGTTCACATATTTGTTGTGGTAAAAAATCATGGTGTGATGTGACAAAAGTTAAAAAATAAATAAAGAAAACATTGATATCTATTACTTATGTGATGAAATGTGATGTGATTAGTATTATAGTTAATATCAAGTTAAGCATTTATGTCAATAGTACTCATTTCTTTAAACGTTTTACATTTATCTTATCAAGCAAAAGTATAATTTTGCAAAATTATATTTACTTTGAATGTTACAATAATGCTATCATTGTGGTATATTGATGACAAATAAAAATTAAAAAATCAAATTATGTTTAACATAAACAGCGGTAAATATAATAATATAATGTAAATATCTATTAAATAATAGTAAGAAACTGCATTTCAAATTTTACATTGGTACAATTATATATTTTCATTGAACATGAATGAAACACAGATCGATTATAGACCATGATAATTCTATAGCAAGGTTTAAAGATTTTCAGATTTTATGAAGTTCAAGACTTTAAGAAGCAACTGTACTTCTACAAAGTTCATTTCTTTTTCGTCTGCTGTCTGAGCTTTTGATATCTCTCGTAGTCACGCGTTACTTGCAGCTATTAGATTTTAAAAAGATAAATAAGCTCTATATGTGGAAACTTTTTTTAAATGGGCAATTCGATATCATCATTCCAATTCGTTCATACAGTTTTATTCGCAAAGAAATGGATGCATTCGCAATATCGAGTCTTGAAATTTTATTGTTAAAGCGCAATGAAACATGCATGCATAAAACATCTTCAAGTTCATAAAGAACTGCCAGCATAGTAAAAGCACAAAGCCGCACATGAAAAAAAGCTGCCGACGATGTCAGTGACGTCGACGCCGGACATGACTCGATGTTTGCCTCTTGTTTCTACAGGCGACATAAATAGTGACCCATTTCCTACGCCTTGTCACATAGCACATACTAAAGAGATATATGAATACCCTTTGATTTCTCAGGTACCTTTAAATGTGCCGACAAAAGAAGAAATGCGAAAGAAATGCACAACTGGATATCAATGATCAATATTTTCTGTGCACAGTAAGTTCTTCTAAATTCGATTAATAGTAGATTATGCGTGTATTTATTTATATTGCATTTTTATAAGATTTTTATTTAGAAAATAAAGGGAATTAAGAATTAGAGCTTAGAATTTTACAACATTTGCGTTTATCTTATCTTTATTATAGAATAGTAAATCGTCTTTAAAAAATGGTGAATAATGTTTCAATATTCTCAAGATGCGTCAAATGTTTTAAGTATCTTGCAGCACAATTGTATCTCTGGATGATTACCAGCTAAAATGAGAAACGAAGCTTGCATTACTACAAAGCTTCACGAGTCTCACAGCTGAGAATGCGATTCGAGAAATTCAGAGACGCGGAGGCGTCATTCACTCCCAAAAGACAAAAGATCGGACACGTACAATAGGGTGTCACTCGCAGAAGAAAATGCAGTTATCGTTAATTAAATCATTAAATAAGTAAAGGGATAAGTTTTAGTGCAGCCTATAATTCTTACGTTCTATTGTGCGGAGTTAAGAAGTCACACTGTGGTTTATGATGCAAACTGTGCGATCTGAATTTTTGCTTATATTTAATCTCTACCCTTTGTTTTTATTAATGACTTCAAATGATTTGACGCTGTTCTTGTATCTGTCTTTCTAATTATATTTTTTATTAACCTCCGTATATATGTACTATTTTTACGACTTTTCTTGTTTTCTTGATGTATTCTTTTTACTATTAAATGAAAGATTGCACACATGTATCTTTCAATGTATGATTGACACATTTTTAATTAAGGAAAGATACATGATTGCGAATACATCTCTCCGGAATTGCAAGGCAATTTTGCAATTTTTATCCTTTGTTCCTGTTGTATGATGTCAAATCATGTTTGATGACGCTACATACAATTTGGTTCTTTATGTATTCTTTTTATCTTCTTCAATTTTATTTTTCTTCATTCATTTTTTAACTGCACATATTCAGTTTTCATCTTTTATGTAGAGGTTAATTTGTGAAATGTATGTTTTCCTTAAAAATTATCTAACAAAAATATTTTGCTGTTTAAATTTTTAACTTTTAATCTTAAAAAATTATTTTTTCCATATATATCACAAAGTAAACAAGTAAAATTTTTATTTCAAATGATTCTTTTTGTATATTTGGTTATGTATACCTCTACAGTTATCAATGACGTTTTTCTGTTTGAATTCCATTTCTGTTCTCTTGATTTTATTCTTGTTGTCAAGCTAATACGTTTTTTTCTTCTTTTTATTCGCACGTCTTTTCTCGTTCCTCATCTCGCTTCCTCTGTCTAACGATAATTCTGAACACCCGCTGCGTCCCGTCGTACGTGCATATCCGTAGCGTCTTCTCTTGTAGTTTACGCGGTGCTCGTTTATCTTCAAGTAGTTTACCAGTCTTGAGAAAGTTTCGGTGAGAGAGGCTCAGGCCGGAGGAATTACGCCGTGGACCGCGTAGATAGTTTTGCCTCGAACGGGTTGTGTTGGGTACACGGCGCACGCGACGCCTCGAATTCTTAAGTCGCACCCCGCAATTTATTAAGGTGGTGCGTAAGTTCCGTAATTGCCACGCTTTAATAACATAGCGATATTATTAGCGTCTGAACATGTTAGTCGTGAATTTACACAATATAATGAAAGCGTTACATCCAAAAAGTCGTGCACGACATATGCGTTCATCGTCTTTCGAAATTCACCAATAGAGAAATGGATCACCCGAATCGGTAATGCGTGGGGGGCCGCGCGGAATCGAGGCATTAGTCATTCGATTTGTGACTGCGAGAGAGTTCTCATTGATTACGAGACAGTTCGTTGAAATTTCGAAGAGTGTCGACACGTGTGTTCGAAACCGTCATTGATCACGACTCAGAGCAGCAGCCCCTAGGCGTTGTCGTGAAATCAAATCCATTATCAGTAACTCAGGGCATTGACCCCCAGGCGTTGTCGTGAAACGGGACTCATACTCAGTGAATTAGGGCCTCAGCCTCTAAGCATTACCACATTGTAAACTAATGTACATAAAACTGTATTAGTGACTCAGTTGTACAGTGAACTATAATAAAGTGAATCCAAACACAACACAAATATGAAATAAGATTTGTGTTGATACGTAACAGAAAGAGTCAAAAACAAGTTGCTTAAAAAAATTGTATATTTGAAAAGTATTTTAAAAATGTTATTTATAGTAAAGTATAAATATGAATGTTAAATATATATAGAAAAGTAGAGAAAAATTAATATTTGATTTACAATTGAAACATTTTCTTGACGACTGTCTGTGCCATTGCCATTGTAGAACACTTTACTTATTCTAAAGATGAATCAAGTGTAATCTCGAACTTGTTCATACAATTTACACTTGCATCCAATTGCACCCGAAAGGAAACATCGACTTGACAGATTTCGTCGCGAGGTCCGACTCGAGGCGATCGACCGACTGCTTCTCGCCTGTGGTGAGACATTTTCCAGCTTCGTCGGATAGATTTCGTCGCATGGATTTCTTTGTCAATGGAAGTGACGGTGCGCGATCTGCTCGTGTATATCTGATATCGGAAAGAGTTTCTGGCTTAAATATATCTACTAATACAAAAGGACGACTTTACCTTATCGATACACCACATCGGATTGCACACACATACGTGCATAGTACGTAAGTTCCGAAGAAGTCGACCATTTTGAGCCAACGGCACAAACAATCCTCTCATTCTCTGGTATCGCTCGGTGCAGTCCCTCGGGAGCTGGTTAGAGACAAAGGGGGAAATAAATCGCAGACCACAATGCCTTTCCTTGCTTGCTCCTCCCGCACTAGCATCTTTGCCACTTACAATGCTCTCGCTGATGATCACAAAAACTCTCACCGTTTGTACATCCGCTTCAAATAACTCGTTGCCGAATGTACAGTGTGATGTTCAAATCGCTGATATCTTTGATCTCTATCAGCATAAATTGAAAACAGTAGAGACGTTACGTTAACTAAAGTTTATTTATAATAGAGTATAATACAATCTAGAAAAAGAAATTGAAAATATGTATTTATTATGTATTACATTTTTTATTTGATATATTTTCTATATTTTATTAAAAATTGAGTTTCCATATATTATTTTTTTAATAACAATTTTTAATAATAATTTTAATAACAATTTTTTTAATAACAATTACTTCATTACTTATACATGACATTATTTTAACAGTAAGTTTTTAAATTTATAATACCTACATTTTTTATTTACAATATAATATTTTATATATGTGATATTTAAGTAATTAATTTTTTAGCAAAATTAATTTTTATGCTGTATAAATTACGTTTAATTAACTAATTAATTATTTAGCCCTAACGCTGTTCATGTTTCAAAATTTTAATGTCATGTTCAAATCTTATTTATAAAATACTTCAAATGTATTAAAAAACATGTTAAAGATGAGCATATCTGTAAAATAATAAGTAAACAGAAATGGATTTATTTTATTAATATTTTAATTTCCTATTGATAAAGTAAACGTAATATAGTATGATAATATAGTATAGTATGATAACAATAAAATCTTTTACGCTTAATATATTAATGAAATAATTAATTGAACTAAAACTAATGTGTGTGTGCGTGTGCGTGCGCGCGCGCGCGTGCGTGAATGTGCGTTTGTGTGTATAAAAATAGTTGGTTTATATGTATACAGCGCAGCAATGTGCAGTGAAAGTATTTGCGAATCATTACGAGTGTATGCAGTAAAATTATGAAATTGCACACAATTGAGAAAAAAAGTAGTTGATTTAACTAAACCGTTCAACTAAAGCAATAATAAGGAAATTTTTGTTATTCCAACTAATTGTTTAGTCTGACAATTTTTAGTCTGGACAAGGAAATTTTTGTTTGTTTCAACTAAAAATTTATTTGACAGCCTGTGACAAATCGATTTAGTTGAATCAATTATTTTTTTTTCTCAGTACACTAAATTGCACGACCTAGAAATTAGTTTCCAACATTTTCATTTGTATTATTCGTTCACTGTCATCAGGTGACAAGTACAACTGTAATATAAGTATCCAGGCTCGAATTTCTGCAACAGTAACATATTGTGAAGGCGCTTTATTGTCGTGAGTTAGATTTTCATAGGTAGTAAGTGAAATATCTGAAGTTTCTTTACTGGTCAATAATAAAAGCTTCATTTCTGTAATAACCAATATTTTTTCGCAATATTTTTTCTTATATACTGTCCCGTTTCTGTTACGCGTAATTCAACAGCTCTAGTGGCGACTATTAAGTGATAATATTTATTTGTATCATTTGTGGATTTTTTATTTCATTAAATTTTTTAAAAATTTTAGCTTAAATTGAAATATAAAATGACAGTTGTACAGTAAAAAAATATTAGCCATCACACTTTTTTCTACGCATTCCGCGGCAAATTAATTTTTGACTCGTCGATAGTCAGTTCAGTAATCCCGAAATCCAATGAGAGCATTTGCGAGAATAATTCGGACATTACGCTGTCGTTTTTGTGCGCCGCTCGCATTTTCCGTTGGACGTTTTATGAAACGGAAGCCTGCCAAATTGGAACGTCGAAGGGAGATTTACAATTTGACGACCGTGCCACGCTGAGAACGAAAATCATTAGCGTCGTCGATGCCGGTAGCCACACACGTTAATGCACAAACGGACCGGTGGATGCGCATTGAATCACCAGGCGAACGCATTACGCATTCGCCAAACAACTCGGTCATCGTAAATCGTACCTCTAATGGTTGCCGCTCATAATTTATCCCGGTTCTGCTCACGCCGCTTCCTAAATACACGCGGTTACGGTGTTGCGAAATTACGAATTCAGACGGTCGAGATTCTTGGTTATCGGACCTCTGGCTGACCACTTCAGTCGAGGTAACTTTATAATTCTGATCTTGCAACGATCTCTTTTCTCATATATCAATTATATTGCTTTTTCAGCAGTATCATTCTATGATACGTGTTTTACTGCCGATGCAAAGAACGAATACTTATGCTCTACCATTATGAAACAATTACAAATAGACATTTAATAAATAGTCGGAAAGCTCGTTGTATTCAAACATATAAATAAATAAACAAATAAGGCCAAATAAACAAGCACTATTAAATAACATATACAAAAAAATATGTTTAATAATACATAACTGTTAAACGCGTCTCGACTCACAGAGCTTTCTTCAGTAACATTCTCAAAAAATAATATTCAGATAAAGTTTGTGTATAAAATATTCCAAAAACAAATGCAAAATTGGGTCTTACATAATGTCAGAAAATAAAAAGTAGAGAGTTAGAGAGAGAATGCGTTAGTAACTTATAAAAAATTAAGTTACGATAAAATGATGTATAGATTCCAGGAACCAATTTCTTCGTTTGACAATTGAGAATATGGTAGTCAAAATTGTGTTGTCTTCTCTCCTTCTCCGGATTAAATAGACATTTATTTCTTAAAATACTTATTTCTTAAAATACTTAAAATAATAAATAAAATAGATGCAGATCGTTAAGCAACATACCAATATAATTAAATAAATTTTATCTTAATAATTGTAATTGTGGTGTGTGATGTAATTACAATTATAAGTTACAGTTATAATATTACATTAACAGTTTGTTAAAATAATTCGCAGTTTATACGTCACAAAAAAATTAACGTATATTTGAAAAAAGAGAGAAAGACGTTCTTCATTAATAATTTAAATTAGTATTGTTGAATATAATAATAGTTGATAAATATAGCAATAATGTACCATAAAACAATGCCAATATAATAGTAATAATATTTTTAATTATTTCTGTAATAAGGAGGAACGTTGCAAACGAAAAAAATGAATGTGTTGTTAATCGCTCGCAAGTTTCTCGCAGATTTCTTTCGCTCGCAAAGAAGTAAACTGAAGGGTGAAACTGAAGGATTCGATATTAAATTGATAAATCAAAGTGTACTAAAATATTTCTCTTATGGAACGGAGGATGTATAGTACAATGCTAAATTTACATCAAATATTGAGAGACTTATTATATCACTTTGTCTGTTGTTCCGAAGGATGAGTATTTATAGCTTTTCTCTCGATAATTATATCAGAATCTTTTGAATCAAGAAAATTAATTTTAAACTATCCGAAAAATAAGATTTTCTACGTGATTATCATTTTAAGTTGTACATTTAGTATATTATAATTAGATCGTTCCCATTTATTTGTAGAAAACGACATTTTATCCAACATTAGATCAAGGAATACCTCTTCTTAAATTTCCAATAACTTCGTCGGCTGTCGCTCCCGGTTATTCCGAAACGAGATCGTTCGAATACCGAGCATCTTCTCTACAGGCTCTAACCCGTCAAACCGTCTCGTTGTTAGGGACTGTGGCCTTATCTACTGCGAGATATAACCAGCGAACATTCGACGGGACAATCTCATTACGGGGCAGGCCATTATCTACGCGCCCGTCGGGTAATTTAATATAAACGCACTAATTGGAAAACTCCGTCTTGGACGCGCCTCGGACTAGGTACGCGTGCTGATACGTCGAGCAATATTCATTGTTAAAGAGCACAGCAACAGGAAATACATTTCTTGAATATTAATTGCAACATCTGTTCTGACACACAATACAGGAAATTTAAAATTAGATTTTACGTAAAATTACATTATACTTTAGAGGTATATTTTACCGTTATTACGTGCTATTTGCATTATACATCATTGTTATGTATTAAATAAATTTTGTTAATAAAAGTTGCTTATAAAATTTAGTTAAGTTTACTTTGCAATTTTTATGATTCTTCGGATAATAAACAATATTATTAACAAGTTTATTTATTAAAGCGTAAAATGTAATTTTACGATTTTGATTGAAAAATTGTATATAAGTAATTGTATATAAATATAGAAGTTAATTAATGTTTTCATTAGATATAATAATCTTTAATATTTTATATTAAATGCTTGCAAAGTTGCACAACAAAATATAGAAATTATGTATAGCCGAAACGCGTAAATTAGAGTTTACGATAATTAAGGGAAATCTTAAGGATCGTATTATTAAACTCGTTTACTAATTGCTCTTTCGAACAAGAGACGGAAAATTATTAGAAAAGATTAAGGATAAAATTTCTTCGTAAAATATCATGTTTAGTTTCTGATATATCATGGCATATAGATAATAGAGTAACATTATACATCTGTTACAGCAATAATCTGTTCCACGAAATTGCAAATAATTAAATAAGATAAGATTTAATTTAGTAAATGCAAAATGAAAATTTAGAGAATGAGGCTGGTCAAACAAGGCAAAACCATACGAGGAATGACCATCCGTGATGTTATAACGTTGCCACGCATTTTCATCAAACCTCGAATGAGAACGGCTGTGGACGCGGAGCTTCAACAAAATGAAACGTAAATATTGGCTGAGCTACTCCGGGTAGGCCAACTTAAAACTCTCTCGCCAGTCCACCCTCGTATTAATAAAGATGAGCGCATTCCGTACACCCGGCACATCGTACATACACCTAGTACATACCAACTTTCTGAAGCTTCAACTTGTGCGAGTATTGAAGTGCCAACGACGCAGTGCCGATTTCGAAATAGCCGTCTTTGTGCTTTACGCGTTTGACCTGGTTTCACTTTTATCGTTGAACAAAAAAGCTGATACTGTTCAAAACTTTATCAAAATATTGAGAAGTAAAAGAATTTTATGCAAGATTGTATTAAGATCCTAGTGTCCATAATATTCGTCAAGATTGATTGTAAGCAAGGACCTGTGATTTCAGTATTTACACATATTTACGCTATATTCTGTGATCAAATATATAATGTAAGTTTGTATATTATATATATATATATATATATATATATATATATATATATGTGTGTGTGTGTATATACAGACACACATACTTTTGTACTACTTGATATAATATTTATAGTGATTTTATCGGATAAATTTAATGACAAAGATAGTTAGAGAGTAATTAATTTTCTGAAAAAGTTTACCTAAATTTACGATCAAGTTTAGTAATTGCCGAGGAAAAATTCAATTACATACCTGTAATTTAATGTTATGCCAAGAATATATGATTAATACTGTACTGTGTAAAATATTCTATGATGACAAATTAATTGAAAAATATATGTAAATTAATTACATATAAATTTTTAAAATTATTATGTGTGTATAAGTTAATCAATGTTATATATAATTAATGTAAAGTAAATAAAAATTTAGATTATATTTCTGTTAAATGTTCTACCAGTGTTCGTCGCTACCATGGCCTTATAATTTCGGTGGAAACGCTTCGTAGTCGTGGAAGTCAATTAATTAATGCATGCACAAACCGTCGCGCACGATTTCTGAGCATGGTGACTAAACTCAGCTACTGATTTCTTGAGTACACAGTAAACAGAGATGAGGGAGTAGTTCGGGTTAACCGCTGAGTAATTGCACTTTAACCAAGTTAAATCGTACTCCCGTTATTATCGCGAACTCGAGATGTTACGCGGTGGGTCTAACCCGATCAAAGCAGTTCGCCGAAGCTGCTCAGAATTTCTATAGAATTGGTTTCTATAGATTTGTACTTTACAACGGTACGTAACTAAATTATATCCAAAGTTTGAACTCATCTCTAATATATCAATAAATAATTTAAATAATTTAAATAAAAAATGTACTTGTGCAATATTAGTACTTTTATAATAAATAATAGAAAATAAATAAAGTATTATTTTGTAGGCAAACCGTTAGATCCTCGTTAATGAGGAACGGTATACTTATTTGGATATGTTATTGTTTGGTGACCTAGGACGTATTTGTCCTGAGTTCGGCTGGGTACACTAGAGGATACTGACATCGATAATAAGGGAAGGGAAGGGTTTCTGCAAAATTATTTGATTTAATATTTTTGGTTTCATGCTTAGCTTTTACTCCAAGATCAACGACGAGGACGAGGCCTGCTTTAATGTTTATTTTTCTTTACTTACATTTTTTTAGTGGATTCAGCAAAACTAATTTCTTTTAATTTGCAAGGGGAAGTTTTAATCTCAAAGCCCCCGCTCCAGGATCCGCCAGTGGCGGGGTATGACCCGCCACTGAGAGTCACGTCGAGTCAATCTTGAACGAGCGAACATTGCGAAATATACGATTTGTATTGGCGTGAAATATGTGTAGACCATAGACGATTTGTGTTCCGCCTTTCTTTACTCACCTCTGTTCCTACCATTTCTAAGAAGGAAATTTTGATTTAAAATTTTAAGAAGACGTAAGTTAAATAAATCAAAACATGTTCTTATTTTTAGAACAAAACGGCTGTAATCATTTTAATGCTACCGAGTATGAAAATTTTTTTAGTCATTGTAGAAAATTGTAGGTACATTTCAAAAGTCTCGTTACGTCAATACGAATCGTATATTCGATTGACTCATGTACGATTTATCAGCTATACCGCGGCTGTTCGGTGCAAACAGAACTGCTTTATCGAACGCTTATCGCAAAGCCCATTATAATACCGCTTATTGCATGCTGGGAGAAATACAATAAGCTTCAACTGATTTACATAATGGCTTTGTACTATGTATATCGTCTAGAAAATGCCGATTCGAATCCAATGATACATACGACTTTAGAATTCAAAGAAACAGTGTTTGTGAAAAAAAGATCCATTAAATAAGCTTTAACAATGCTGCACGTAACAAAGTGTCGACGTGCGCGAACACATTTTACATGTGAATTATATTATTTAAAATCGTTCAAGGTAGAATTTTTATTAAAATATCATTTGTTTTAGGTGTGCAACTAAGTTTCCGGGTTTTTTTGATCAATGAAAAATGGAAAATTCAAAAGAAATACAAAAAATGGTTATTAACAAAATAGGTTATTAACAAAAATGGTTTTTTTATTCAAAGTATCGTCCCTCGCTAGCTACACATTTTTGCCATCTCTCTGGCAATACATGAATACCGCGACGATAAAACGACGCGTCTTTGGACCGAAACCATTCATCCAACCAATTTTGCACTTCTTCGAAATTGGCCAAGTGTAGCCCAGCCAAGCCATGCGCCATCGACCGGAACAAGTGATAATCGGAAGGGGCCAGGTCTGGCGAAGGTATACAATAGTATAGTATCAGATACGGCGAGTGCTGTAGCAGATCTCATTTCAGCGTTTTGATGGTGTCCTGGACGATGGAAGTGCGATGGCACGGAGCGTTGTCGTGCTGCAATATCACTCGTTCGTGTCTCGTGTCCCATTTTGGCCGTTTTTCGAGCAATGTATGATTCAAATTGATCAGTTGTTGTCGATAGCGATACCCATTGACAGTTTCGCCCGGTTTCAGCAGCTTATAGTACACGATTCCTTTCTGGTCCCACTAAACGCAGAGCATTGTCTTCTTTCCGAAGCGATTTGGCCGTGCCGTCGATGTTGATGCTTCGCCAGGTGAAAGCCACGATTTTTTGCGTTTTGGATTTTCGAAATATATCCACTTCTCATCGCCAGTAATAATTCGCAGGAAACTCTTTCTTTCATATCGCAAAAGCAAAATTTCGGAAGTGGCTCTTCGATTTTCCATCTCTCAGTCAACTCATGCGGCACCCATTTTTCTTTCTTTTGAATTTTTCCCATGGCATGTAAACGTTTGGAAATACCTTGGCAAGTCATGTTTAATGCCTCCGCAAGTTGATCTTGTGTTTGCGTATCATCTTCATCCATAACGCTTGCAGATCGGCGTCCAATTGTTTTTGGTCTTCCGGAGCGCTCCTTGTCCTCAGTGTCGAAATCGCCACTTCTGAAGCGTTTAAACCAATCTTTACAGGTAGTTTTCGGTGGTGCATGTTCGCCGTAGGCCTCCTCAAGCAAACGACATGCTTCAGCTGCATTTTTTTCAAATTAAAGCAGAAAAGCAAAGCTTCCCGCAAATGCTGTTTATTTGGCACAAAATTCGACATATTCATTGTTAGAAAAAATATTTTTGCGTTGCGATATGTGTTGGTATTACGACTGGTTATTGTTGACAGATGTCCAAGCTATAAAAAAAACACAACTTCAGACATTTATGTCGACTACATGTGTCGTTAGTGCTACCCATGTGTGAAATCCGGAAACTTAGTTACGCACCTAGTAATCATTGGCTTCAATTAATTATTACAAAAGTTGTAATGCTACATATAATTACATTACATACGCTAATGTAATAATAATCTTAAACATTATTTTTATTTATTATTTACACTTATAAAAATAGTTTTGATATTTATTTATGTAAAATATTGTGATAACGTTGATATTCAGTTCTACGATTTAAGTAGTGTTTTATACGTGCAGTCAAATATGGGATTTGATTACAATAGAAATTCTCTCTGGAAATCGGTGTAATTGTCCAAAAGTATACGTCAACGTGAGGTATTTTTCTCAGCTGCGGAATAAAAAGGCGGCATCGCTATTCGATCCCATGTTGCGAATAGCTATAACGTCTCCATTTCCGCGCGTTTACATTTAAATCGGCGCATTAACGACTGCAATTTCATTCCAATTTACAACTTCACAATTCCCAGTACGGATTCGGCGGATGAGTTCTTCACATCCACGATATTCAAACTCGCGAGTGTGTATGCATACACACGTATGTAAAACGGAACGAAAAGTTTCGTGACAAAAGTATGAATTTCCGTCGGTAATTGAGCAACTTCTCATATCTACGTTTGTGATACTGTCAGCTTCAACCAGGCTATGGATATTCAAAAATATAATAAATTAAATAAAACTCATATTTTCTACTGTATGCTTCAAAATTTTTTCAAATATTCAAACTGTGTATCAGCATCGATATTCGATATTAAAGACATAAGTATGTGTATCGATGTAACATTGCTTGTTAATGTGTGGATCATTAGTGTAGCAAAACTAACTTTTATCATCTCAAAGATATTAAAGAACAGGAAAGAGCTGTATGTTTTATATGTAATGATTGCATAATATAGACTCGAGGTAGAACGAGAAAAGAGAAAAAGAGAAAATGAGAAACGGGAAAGTGAAAACACGAATAAAATGCAAATGGCTATTACTTGATCCTTGAGCAGACGAATACGAAGCAGACCGAAGAGTACTTTTTGAACGACAGTTTACTATCTATTACCGGATGGAGTGATGATGATGCTTGCACAATTATTCGTCGACTGTTTGACGACGTACTTGCGGGCAGAAAGGCAAGCAGAGGAGATTGTTTAAAATATTCGTCAAAATGTCCTTGACAAGAACAAGTGCACTTCTTTTAACTCGTTTCAACCAGGATAAACTAATTAAATTATAATTTGAATTTTATTAGATCACAGTTCTTGTTATAACAATTAGTGAATTATAGACAACATTTCATTTTAATTTTTTTTTTAGAGAAAGCATCTTTTTACATCTCTAAAAAAAACATAGCTTTTTATCATAAATTGATTAAAACTATAGCAAAATTTAACACATACTTATATTTCATAAATATGAATACTCATAATTTAAAAAACACTATAAAAATTGGAAAATAGTCCAATTAATTTCATTGCATACAATATTTCTTTATGCAATTAAAAACTGCTTTAGGATATATGTACAATATATAGTTTAATTCTAATAAATGTTTTATTTCTCTGTAATAAATGTAGAATCTAAGAAAACATGAAAAAAAAGATAGAAAGCTTTTTGAAAAAATGTCAGAAAATGCGAAACGAAAGAGTTGGATTAAAATCAAGATTTAAAGGATGTGGTATATTTCGTTGCGGCGCTGGCAACAATAATAAGCGTAGCGCACGTGTGCACAAAAGCTCTACAAATATTTGCCAGAGTTTGGTAAAACTCTGGAGACATCTTCTCGTCTCGAAGGAAATGCTCGAGTGTCGCTATGGTGCAATCGTCAGAGACACCTTCGTGTTTCCCATCTGTAGGAAATTTTTATCTTCTTCTTTTTTTCCTTGTCATTCACGCTATTTTCTAGAATTTATTGAAGATATTCGCAACTTGTTATAATATCATAAAGCAGTTAACGATTATATTAAAATATATTATTTCTCTTTTCAATATTATTTTCTTATTTTATTTAAATTATTTACAATATTGATTGAACGTTTATAAAATTTTATAGGTTGTTACTAGATTGTGATGATTTACAATTTACTATCTATACAATTATTATTCAAACATTTATTCAAGCATTATTTTATATTAAGCAAATGTATATATCTTATATGCTGCGACGTTAAAATATTATCCTTAGCGTTTATTTATATTCAGTTATATGTTTTTCTAATAAACTAAGATGTACAGGTTTAAGATTGATGAGATACTACTCACGTTAACATCCCATACAGCACAGATTATTACAGTTATATTGCGGCAAAAATTATCGCAACAATGTAACATTACGACAATGTCGCCACAATAAAACTGCAATGTTTGTGCTGTATGGGATGTGGCAAACAAATTCTTAAAAGATGTATACATAATACACCTAAAAAATGCCGATAGAATATAAAAATGTGAGAATATATATATATATATATATATATATATATATACATATATATATATACATATATATATATATATATATATATATACGAAAATGTATAAAAAGGTTGTTAGCAAAATGCATTTTTGTGAAATAACCATTGCCACATTGTCGCAAAGTGAATTTCGTAAAATCTTTCATGGATTTAATCTTTGAATTCATATTACATTTTCTTATAACGTTTTAATATTAATATTTAATTTAATATTTTTAAAAATTCTGAGGAATTCATTATTAACTTGAAAGAACGCAGTAATCTTTTTATAATCAAATTTTATTAAAAAATTGTATTCATGAACAATTTCTGTTCAAATATGGAAATATAATGGCAAACGTGATATATTATCGAAATGACTTGTAATTTGAAAATTATTGATAATTATTGATAAATTAACATATGTCAATTTATTTTGACATGTTGATTTATTTTGGCGCACGTAAATATGAAGTGTAGAACAATTGCTTTGACCTTATATTAAAAAATGTAGAAATTATATATATACGGTAGGGAGTTATTTAAATGTTTTAAATTTGGTTTTCAGTATATCAAACAAGTAAAATATATGAAGATTTAAGTCATCAGTCGAATTAATTTGGAATTATGTTTATGGAAAATATTTTATATATTCTTAATTCCGCTCATGTTACTCTACATATATATTCGCTACTACTGTTAGTCAATACTCTTTCAGAGCAATGCTACTGCATAGTTGTTGCAAATTCGTGCGCACCGATTACTTTTCAATCGCTAATGACACGTCGATCAATGATGTTTTACATTAAAATCTACGCACAATTGCGTCTGTAAGCGGCTTACACGCGCTTACATCACATGCCTATATTTAATCAGTATTTACTGTCATGTGTGTGTGTGTGTGTGATTCGAGTGCCTAATGAAGTCGAAACTGTAAGAGGATCATCGGGCGACCACGGAGAGTAATCTAAACCTTTGTAATGTCAGAGTAAGACATCAGAATAAATAAAAAATTCCAGCTTCCAACTGTAAGTAAATAACTTTTTCTCTTGTAATGTTTTTTATTTGTATGTAGCTCGAATTTTTTCTTGTGTCTTTAGCATCTTGTTTTCTTGCATTTTTATATAGCGATATAGTGGCCTTGTCTTCTTAAATAATTGTTTTGATATTGCTATGAACATTTATGAGATGTCTGTTTTGTAAATATATGCAGAATATTTAAAAAGTTTATATTGCATACAATATTTCTAAATCAAATTTTAATTAAATTTTAATTAAATTTTAGAATGCTCCTGTAACATTTGTACGGTTAAATTGATATGGATTATTAATGACTTGCATAACTCATGGTAGAATTGGATGACCTGTAACATCAATACATAATAATAATTGTAATAGTGACAATAATGATAAGAATTATAATGGTAACAATAATAACATAATAGAATTATTAATACGATATATGATGGAACATAACGTATTTGCATGCAACACGAAAGACATAATATTGAATTATGTAGTTTAACATATTAATTTATTCACTCTGGATTTGTATTTGATAAATATATGTATAATATATGTATAACAGAAATGAGAGAAATATGGTTCTAATATATATATATATATATATATATATATATATATATATATATATATATATATATATAATGATTTAAGCTAAACTAGATGAATTTAAGATGAAATTCATGCAATAAAATAAAATATTTTCAATGAAACAACACCTTTTCCTTACATGCACAAAGACATTCAAATGTATTATTAGTCTCAAAGAAAAAAATTGGATTTCAAAATTGAGAAAGTTCTTGTTGAAATTTCAGAATATTTCGGAAAAAAGTTTCTGTTATAATAACTTCCGAGGGACACCACAGTACCTTTTTTTTTAAATAATTGAGCATAAGTATTTCATTCTTGAAGTCTTTTATCGTTGGCACGAGACGGCCGCGGCGATTCCCTGAGTAGCACGCAACCGAAACTGCGCACGCGAAGCGTTCATGGTTGATGAATGAGCAAAACGGAAAGGAGAAATGAGATCTCATGTTGTACTAAACGGTCGACATGACTGTTGGTTGAGCATCGAAATACTTAATAGTTACATGTAGTTAACAACTTGCAATGAGCAAATAAGCGAGGACTTGTGTTAACAACACATTACCTGAGTGATGTTAGATATTCATTGGTATATTGAAATTTTGACAGATTATCGCGCGCGCGCGCGTGCGCGTATGTGCGTGCGTGCGTGTGTGGAACACTTTACACAAGAACACCTCTGAAATCATCAAAATTTAATTTTAGAAAAAATTTTTTTCAAAACAATGTTATAATTAAAGGGCAAAAACGAACAAAGCTGGGTAACAGTGCCAACAATATATAATTGTACAAAAGATTATACAACAACAAACAAATTATACAATACAACATTACTTTATTCCAATTGTAAATAATCTTTAGTGTCGGTTATATATTTTTTTTTTATTTTATATATATATATATATATATATATATATATATATATATATATATATATATATATATATTAAATTTTACCGGTCAAATTTTTTTTATTAGAATAGTTTTTGTCATTAAAATGCTGAAGTTAGTGTAGTTTATAAAGATAACAATTAAAGAGAAAAGGGAGAACTTTGAAATCACTAATGGCTCCTGTTATTTTATAGTAAAACCTGTGTCTGCAAATGGAAATGCGATTGATCGAAGACATGCTATATCTGTATAGATATTTCACGTATATGCGCACACTGGTTGGTCGCTTACTTCGGGGCCAACGAATCCGTTCGACGACGAGAGAAGCCGCGAATTTCCCTGGATGGAATACGTATGGTTTCTGGGCATAACGGGGTGCACGTTTAATCCCTTGGAACGAGTCAATTTCGGTGCGCCACGAACCGAGGGTAAACCCTTCCAATATACTATGAAGAGAGGTAAACCCTTTCGGATTCGATATAGGATAGAAGGATTCGTCATGATATATCAGAAATGGCACTCAAAATCTATGTTTTGCTGCGAAAAGAATTGTGAGCTGATTCAGCGAGAATTGATCGAAATATGCTTACAGTTTATTTCCTTCAATTCCTTCAATTTTTGGTTATTTTCCCAAAAATTTCTCAGGATCACCAATCGACGATTTTTACTTCTAATAAATTTCAGTAATTATAATGTAGTAATCGAATATACGTAGAACAGTTTAAAAAAATGCTAAAAAATAATATTCCTGAAATTACAATTCCTTGGAAAATACAAATTTAGTTTATAAAAAATTATATTAATCCTTCTTCGTTTACTGTATTCCTTTCATGATATGTTATCCTGATCAACTAAAAAGGTGAAATTTTATTATCCAGCAAGCTGATTATTTGTCGTTAGTTTGACGTTAAAATGACGTTTCTGATAACATTTAGCACAAATTGACAATAACTACACAGTGACAACTTATAGTAAATTTAGATTTCTCCATTTAATAAATAATCCTAACATTCGAGAATTGAAGTGAGGAGGATTGAAAGTATTATATTAGTCTCTTTCAAATAGAATTTGTTTACAAAGCAACATAAATAAACAAAAAGAAATCTTATCTTACAAGCAATAATGTATTTGAAATAATGTGAAAATCACAGAACCGCATGCTCATGTAAACGTATACGCGTGCAATTACAGCCGGCAATGTAGCAAGTTTTAATTAAAAACGGAAGACTCTTTTCGCGTACTTTTAATTAATTCGCAACATCAATGGCCGGCAACTTGTTTAATATTGACGGAGGTACCGACCCGTAATATTGACGTTCCCTCGTCACAAGGGATGCTAATTACACGAGAATAATGTAATTGAAGGCCGATCATAAGCATCGGCTTACATTGAACAGAGAGCATTGACGCGTTGCACGTTGCACAGTTTGAATGCAAACATGTTGATGTTCGACACAGGACGGGAAAGCGCGTGCAACGGATTTTCATACATCATATCCACAGAATCCGTTGATACATCGCGAAATACAATATAGGAAAAAAACAAGCAAGTAATTACCTACTGCGGTAGACACGGTGCCCCAACCCATCCTCGTAATTTAATTCATTATCGCATTAGCACGGCTGAAAGTTTCCCGGCCATTATCATTCTACACACATACAATTACATTCGCAGGCCGACTGAGAGATTTCCGAGTTCTCGAAGCAAGGTGCTCATTAGGACCTGGCTTTATACGCTGCGCAATCTGATGCAAAACTGCAAAGGTCGGATGCGCACCTATTATGGCTTTTGTATAATTCGATGAAAATTAAAGTTTGAAATAATACTTTCGCTCGTCTATACAGATTATTGTGTATTACCTGCGTATAAAATAATTAATATTAAATTTTGTGTTAATACCATGCACGAGAGTTTAAAATACACATAACCCGATAATGTTCTATTTAGATAGAATACTATTATATTTTAAATAAAAATGTAAGTCCACATACATAAGCATAAATATTTTAATATTATTTATCCGCGAATAGTAATTTGATTTATGTGAATAGTAATAATGCTATACGTGCTAGGATTGTCACAGTTATCAAATATGATTTTCTTTCATAATGCATATTTAAAAAATTGTAATCGACATTTTGTTCATATTGGAAAAAAGATATTTTTATTAATCAAATATATATAAATAAAATTGCTATTTATTTCATATCCTCGATTTCCGGAAAAGATGATATATTCAGCTCGTGTTGCATATGTCTATTTTTATGTTGTTTAAATAAATTTTATGAGTTCCGTTATCTATAATCATTTTGTACAATTACGTTCAAAATTTTGAAAAATACTACTGTTGCATTCTATAAACAAACTTTAGCAGCCATTATGCCTCGGCGAGATATGTTCCACGTATCAGTCTTGTTAGATTAATGAAGCCGTGTTTTCCGCTTTTTCGGTGCAGCCGTGATCCGCATTGCCGTGTGCAGATCGACCGCGGGTGGGAAAAGGGTGTATGCGTGTACTGAAACTTTTGCGTGCCCTCGGGCTTCGGAAAAACGAAGCAGAAAAATGACCCCCCTGCCATTGCACTCGCAACCGCCTCTGATAATTCGATTGTTCGTCGGCGGATCGACGCACGGCATTTCTTGCACAAGAATTCGGAACTCCCATGCTTACCGATTCTCTTTACCAGTTGGAGCGCTGTTAATTATTCCCGCGATGCCTTACGGCGAATTTACACGACTCGCTCTTGACGATCGTTCCGAATGAATCGGTCAAAGTGAATGCATTGCACATGAACGCGTTTTTGTTTAGACTTTTTAAACTAAAGTAAGCAAAAAGAAAGATACGATCCTCGACCGAAAGCATTTTTAAATATATAATGATAAGCTACCCAACGTTATCTAATTCAAAGAAATTTTCATTTTTTATCAGTTTCTATTAAACAAATTATTTAATATTTTATAAATCACTATGCTTTTTAACTCGTGCGTGATGGTTAATTTGATTTATTTGTCGTGTGCAATTTATTTTTCGTGTGATCTATTACATGGAATCTTTTTTAAACATTCTTTATATAAATCTTGTTCAGCAACTTGTTGAACAACTTTTCTGAGATGATAATTTCTGTGAAATTCATATCCCATTTAAAAAATATAATTAATAGTACATTGTAGTTTTTCTGCGAAGAGTTTCTAATACTTCAAAAAGAGGGGCAATTAATACTTAAAGTGATAGCATGAAAAAATTGTAGCTATTTTTTAATTTGCGTATAAAAATTTTTTAAGTTTTCGTGGATTAAAACTTGTTAACGGCAGTGGCAGTGACAATACAAATAGCGACAGTACCAGTAGTAGCCATAGTGACGGACATATTTTCCTGAGTTTATATAAGCTAAAAATTTGTTTAAAAATGTAATATGGACAACTTCATAAAAGTTCTTTTAAGCAGTATTAAAATTCATATCAATTTTGATTAAAAAATGAAAAAAGTCATTTTTAATTTTTATATTATAAAACAAACACACAACACATACGAAATTGGTACTCATCTTTGAATCCTTATTTTTTTATGTTAAATTGCCAAAATTCTTGTCAAAACATATCAGAGAGGTTAATTACTTTATTACTCTATTAATTAATAATACTACCATTTAGTAAAAAGTAAGAAAATTTCAATCAAAATGTCAATTGGATGTATCAAATTTCTTAAAATGTGATATTAATTGTTAGACATAATGATTAAAGTATGTTATTTACTTAACTGTTTTTAGTCTACCTAATTTTTATTTATTGCGAGTTTAATGATTATCTACACTTTATAGATTCTTAAATATATATACATAATATTAAAGGAGGACCCAAAACGATCTTCAAGAGGAATAAAATCTATACCAAAATATATACTCTTGTACATTAAATTTGTTCCCGGACTCATCTTATGTGCGAAGTGTCCGATGCAAGATGTAGGACTCCAAAATTACATTATATAAATACTTATATTTCGCGAAAATGAGGAACATCATATTCGAGCTACAATGTGCAGTGTTGTAACTAGTTTGCGATACATTCAGCGTGAGCTCAACATTTTGCACCTTTTTTCGTAAATATTTATTATATAATAAAATAACTGAATTAAAAGGAACATTTATTTGCTGCAAATAAATATATTTTTTAAATAAATTCTTGTGAAATGATATTATTTGGCACAAAGTCTAAAAAACTGTTAAATAGTATAAAAAATAGTATTTTACTTTCTATTTATTAATTATTATCAGAATCGATTGGTAATTTTTTAATATTTATTAATATAGTTTTTATTTTTTTTAAATTATATTTTTAAATTATATTATATATAATTATTATTATATTTAACATTATCATTTTTTATTTTATCATTTTTTATAATTATATTAATAAAAAAATAAAAATTAAATTAATTAATAATTTTTTAAAAGTATGAACATTGAAACATGTAATGGATAATCAATATTCATGAATAAATATTCTTAAATTAAATAAAGATTTTTAATATAAAACAAACAATAAAACATTACGACGTTAAACAAAAAAACAATAAATATTTAAAAATATTAATTATTTCACAGCATAACATTACGAGCTTTACGTGATACAAACTTAATAATATTTTTGTAATTAAGTTGCTTTGCAATCGAATTCTTTGTGAGAAAAATAATCGACTATGATTGATCAATTTCTTTCGGCTTAAGACTTAGTGATTATAGATCCGGCCTAAGACATCTGATAAGATATAGAAGCAAAATTTAGGAAGTTAGCAGTGCAATAATATAGAAGTCTGTGGTGTGGATTACTCGGAGTTTCGGTCAGCTTGTTACTTCGCTTCCCCTGAAGTTTGCGTCTGGTTGTAGGAGGCACTATCCTAGTTCCTAGTACGGCACTAAATATATGTAAGTATTTTATACCAACAGACATCACATGATTTAAATTTTTTTTTCTAGTCGAATAATTGCTTCTGTTCGTTGCTATTGCTGTTTTCGTCATCAATGTCTCCGACTGGTATACTTGTCTTGGTGGCGGTGATTCTTATTTAGTCAAGTGCTTAATTTGACTTAGAGCTTCTGATTTTGCAGAATAATTGCTCCTTTACCAATTATTCAAAGTTTGGTGAAAGGACCTCGCACAACTCTTATGGAAATTGGATTTTGGTGGAATTGGTGGAATTGGCTGAATTTTTGATATGTTGTGCATTTTGTCATCCTGATGAAAAGTCTCCACGAGCACAACCCCCAATAATTAATCATTTGACCTCTACAAGCTACTCTTTGTCAAAAGTGTCTAATATCACAATATCTTATTTTCACCGAGTAAGAGGCATGTCTACTTCATTATTTACATGTTTTAATTTTTTTAATATACATTTGTAAGCAAAAAACAATATTATAAAAAATATATAACGATATTGGTACGTCACAAGTATGTAACTCGTGTATACAGCGTCCTCCATTTTAATCTGGAATTACTTCAATTCTGTGGTTAATGTTTTCCTATGGCATTCTATTATCAGCATCAAGTATATTATCAAGTAATATGGTTGGCGGATATTTGATGTTATTTTCATATCTCGCGTGACCTCTATGTATATTAAGAAATCTATACAATTAGGTCATCAATATCATTTTTAGCTTTTTGTTTACAAATGTACGTAAAAAAATTGAAAAATGTAAATAATGAAGTAGACATGCCTCTTACTCGGTGAAAATAAAATATTGTAATATTAGACACTTTTGACAAAGAGTAGCTTGTAGAGGTCAAACGGTTAATTATTGGGGGTTGTGCCCGTGGAGACTTTTCATCAGGATGACAAAATGCACAACATATCAAAAATTCAGCTAATTCCAAAATCCAATTTCTATAAGAGTTGTGCAGGGTCCTTTAATAAAAGTAGAGATATAAAGATAAACGCATATCAAAACGCATATTGACTTTGATCACTTTAACCACCTCTTTTCGGCCACTAGATACAAGAAAGTGACAAAGTTAAAGTAGGGAATTATGCGGAATTATTTGAACAAATTTTTGATCGCTGTTCAAGATGGAGGCGAGATTTCCGTATATTTTAGAAAGAAATAGTGAGTCGCTAATTTAATGTTAGTTATCCTGGATTGCCGATGCGACTCGATACAACAATAAACAGTGTATATTTGCCTTCAACATATTCGCGTGAATGGGAGCCACGCTCGTTAGTATTTTATGCCAACTGCATCGGGTCAACTTTTTCCTTTCCACTGCGTTCTTCTCCTGCCTGTGCCATCCTACGTTGATAACGCATTCCCTCTTGTGGTCTGTGACTGCCGTCGGAATAAATCCCGTGCGGGCTCGTCAGCGGGACTTTTTCCGAATTATTCCCCGGAACAGGAGGAACTCGGTGCCGCCCGCACTAATCCCGTATAAACCGTCGCGACTTGTGGTGAGGTATTTTTCGCGGGAGCCGCGTAATGCGCGTGACGGCAGATGGAAAATCTGAAAATGCGGCAGTCGAATGAGAAGTCGGGATGAGCGACTGAACAAGAGGGTGCGAGTACGTTCCGTGTCGATATTTGAAAGAAAAATACTGAATAGAGACAGACGAATACTTTATTATACGCATGTATGATTTTGAAATTGTAAATACTTTTATCTCATCTTTTTTCAATTTCCCAGTACTTGATGTTGTAAAACGTTCTATGATTAAAGGAATTTTATACAAAAGAATCCAATTTAGATTATTTTTAGAGATTTAGATTAGATAGAGAAATTTTGGAAAATTTTATTTTTTAAATATAACAGATTAAACACGCTATATTTAAATATATATTTTATAATGAAGTTTAGAAAACTAGACAGATAGCGATGTTCTCATTCTTTCTCATATACGTATAAGTATATTGTGAATTAATAAAATTAATAAAAAGTTAACGGTATGATTGTTTTATTCAGTCAGTTTGATCACTTTATATACAATATAATTATAACTTAAAACACAAAATATCTGCAAAAACCTTTAAAACTTTAGAACTTAATAATAAAATATCTTTTTCTGATACAGAGAGGTTGATTTTATATAAAAATTATCCATTATACCGGATTATAATATTATACTGTTAAATTCTTACAAACAAAAAGTTAATAATCAAAAAATTAAAAACTAAATAATATGAAAATGATATTTTGCAAGGATGACTTTCACAGTTGTACTTTTATACAAAAATATAAACTTCATTTGATAAAGCATATGTTGAAACTTAATTAAATTGTCGTTGAATGCTCGCATCAGACGATAGCATTTGCAATTCTTTCTTGATTGACAGATTATACATTTTATATCTATCATATGCATGGCGGTTTGCAGCATCCATTAGCAGATTTTACCGTGGCACTCACTGCCAGCGAATTCATTTAACGCTGGAAAATAATCCTTTATAATCCCCTCTACGCAGAGGCCACCCTAAATGAGGGAACCATCCCGTAAGCTCTCTATGTACGCCGACGTATTTTAAAATAAGTAATATCATCACGGCGGAGTATGTTTGTGCGATTAGTGTGTTAGCAATAATTTGTTTCAAATTCGTACTCGCCATGACCACTTTATTATACAAATGTGAAATTAATTAATAAAGCAATTAAAAGTTATTGCATATATTAATTTTTAATACACTCAGTTTTTATAAGTTTTAATAACTTTAAACAAAATATGTATTACATATTTTTAGAATCCCAGTTTAATACCTACCTTAACTTGATTAATTGATTAATTTGATGGGACTTCGAGCAACATTTGTAAAAAATAAACAATTGTGCTTTGGTATACACACATATAGGCTGCATTCCGTTTCACGCATGATGCGCGCATGATCTATAGTATACGTAACGTGTACTATAGATAAATGCGTGCATATGCGTGAAACGGAACGCAATACAAAATACAAAAAAAAAAGAAATTTTATTATAATATTAACATACAGTGTTAACAATCAAATTCTAAACATAAGAAAACTTCAGAGCTCATCCAATTTTTAATATTTCAAACATTTCTGTTTACTGAAAATTACATTTTTGTTTACGTGCAAATATACAAATGAACATAATAAAATTAAAATATTTCAAAAACCTTAAAATGTATTAAATACATTAAAAATAAGCGCAAACATGATGGATGACTATAGAAATCTTCTGCCTGGAAGAATTCCGTCTATGCCGAGTAAAGAAGCTGCTGTCGAAAGATTCATAGCCGTGTCAGATGATAGGTTAAGCAGCAAGATTTTTCATGTAAATTTCTGTTATAAGTCATGTTTTATTTTTAGATACTGTATACTCAGTATCTCGTATGTTTAGAATTTTATTCTTGCAGTTCTTTTGGTGCATAACTGATACATATCAAATAAATTTTTGTTACTCAGAACGATTGTGATGAATTTGACGTAGTGATAACGTCACCCTCGAGAGACTTCAAATATTCTACTTTGGTCAAATCACCCGTAGTATATTTGCATATTTCTATTCTATATGTTCTTGACGATGTAGAAAAATTCAATGAAGGCAAAAAACGAATTCCTTGAAGCACTACTTTGTCCAGACATATTGTCAATGCACAAAAGATAAGTATAAACAAAGTCTTTTAATAATTCCAATTTTACTATGTTTATTTGCACACTCTAAATAAAAGAATACTTTAAAAAATAATAAATTGAAGAGATAAGTGGAAAAATCTAAGTACGAAGTAAATCTGTTTGTATACATATATTAAGCTTGAATAATAAGAATATAAATAGTATGAATGAAATATAAGTAGTGATGAAAAGTAGTAATAAGTTCTAAAAAGTTGAAATTAAAAAATGCGCTAAAACTTTTTATGTTTTATATTTTAACCTTATAACATATACTTTACTTATATATTTAAGTAAAATATTGTATTTGAAAATAATTTTATAATAAAATATAATTTTATTTTTTTTAAATTATAATGTAAACATATTTTATATTACACAAATCTGCCTGAATAATTCAGTCTTATAAACAGATCTTTCTGTATATTCTTAATTAAACATTGTTGGAAAGCTTCGCGTTACACAAGCACGCCTGCGTTTTGAAACAAAAAGAGAAAATAACTTGCAAACATTTTCTTCCTTCCTTATTAATTCAGAAATGTGTGCTCGTTCCACCGGCGTTGCCATTACAACACGTCCGACATCATAATAAAGACAAATCGAGATTCGCAGAAGGAGCGCTCATAACGAAATTTTATTCCGAAGGATCGATCTTTCTTAAGGAGAGCATCGACGATGTAAACGAGGTATGACGCGAGAGAAATGAGCACTCTGAAATCAGAGCTTGCGGGAAAGAAAGTCACGGAAGCGATCAATTTTAGTTTTCTCAAATACATATGTTGTTCGTACGCATCATACCATTGGTCTTGAATAAAAACACAAATAGAAATATTTTTTAGTTTTCAAATATTATTTCGAGTTTAACGTGATATAATTCTAAGAGTATACAGAATATACAGAAATAAGAATTTGTGTAATTTATATTAAACACCGAAACTAAAGAAAAAAAGGTAAGAAATAAAAATTGTTAACAAAATTTGAATAAATAAATATTTCATAAAATGCTTTCATAATCAGATTTTATCGTAGTAGATATACTTTTATCTTAGATACATAAATTGCAAGTTGCAGACTTCTCTCAATATACCGTTTCTACATCAGACAAATAGATGTACATTGCAAAATCAACTTTTGTTATTCTAGTTTTAAGGCTTTCGTGGCCATTGATATCGTTAACCGAGAGGGTTTCCGGATGGATGCCACGTGCGTGTTGGGCACTTTGGCATCCATCCGGAAACCCTCTCGGTTAACTTTTGTTATTTACGATTTTAAAAATTATGTTACAAATTGCACCGTTTACAAACATGTGAAAAACCATCATAAAATGAATTTTAGGCAGTACGAGAAAGTTAAAAAGGACGCAATAGTATCTGATAAGTGAACTATTAATAGGTCGTGATTATAATAAGTGAATTATTTATACTGTTAAAACGCTTTATGTTTTGAAGCAATCAGTAATAATAACATTCATAATTGAGATTTGAATGTAATTAATAAAAATACGAATCACAGATTAACTATATCTATACTAGAAACTATATTTCTTCGTAAATAGAAATTTTTAAAGCTTCAATGTTTACAATTCAATCATTTAGTAAGTCAGATCTTGCATCAAACTGATTTGTTATAAATATATTAAGTCTTACTGTACAAAATATTTTTTCTTCGTATGTTATAAAATATTAACAATATACAATTAGAAAATATTACTAATATACAAATATTACAAAAAGAAAAGATAATAGGCCAATGTGACAAATACAAGATGTCTTCGAAAATAAACATGATGTTCATTTAGTTTTTTTAAATAAATTGATTTGTTTATTGAGAAAAAACTTTTATTTCTGGTTCGAACAAAAAATGTGTTTTTGTTACTTGAAAAATTTTTATGAGAATATTATTACAATAGAACCGTAATATGGAGTTAATCACAACCGGTAATAGACCAATAGATTTTTATGGTATTTATAAGAGTTTTACATTTTCATATAGAATATGTTCTAATGATCAGAGGCGCTTGGAGCATAAAGTCCGAGATAGGCTTTGCGAGCAGTTTCTGATTGAATAGTAAACCGAGACTCCATACGTTCGCATTAGCGTACAGAGAATAATCCCCCAGACGCAACTGCCAACGTCTATGTAGCTGCGCTCCCTTTCAGTTACTATCTGCGTAGCAATATTGCGAGCAGCCAATTACCATGGGGCAACGAACGTCAATTATAACGACTCGCTCGCAACAGGCTAAGTCGAAACACGACAATGTAGATAAATCAAACGCAAGAAAATTTGACTTTTAACGACACAAATAATTTATTTCAAAATATTAAAAAAAAATGTTTTAATACAAATGTATTGAAAAAAAGTAGATAAAATGTAAACTTGTGTGAATTGTGTGTGCTTAGGTTGCCAGGTCTACTTTAACGAATCAAAATTTATGTTTAATCATTTGAAAAGCAAGAGAAATGCATAAGAACTTCTCATTCAAGATTTTATTTTCCCTCAAATTTATTTTTACTTATATTTTAATAATTATTATTTATTCTATAATAATAATTATTATTTATATTATATATTTCTTATTATTTGATTTTGACAACAATGGGAGAAGACTCGCTCTTCTCTATTTCTACAAGATTGCATTTTTGATAACATTCTTGTAATTATTTTTTTTTGCTTCTCTCATAGCAAAAATTGAGTGATGTAATTGAGATAAAACTCATCAACAAGATGACGGAAACTTTGAATAACTTGTGTAACGTTACAGAATGCAGTACTTCTTATTCATAAGAGAAAAATCGAGAGAAGATAGTTTACTTCTGTTTTGGATAAAGAAGTGTTGATATTTTCGTAGTGTTACAGTTGAGGAAACAAAAACATCTGAACAAAACAAAATGACAATGCTGAACTCATATAAAAAAATTAGGAAGAAATTCTACTAATTTATTGTAATATTAATTTATTATAATATTAATTTATTGTAATATTAATTTCATGTAATATAATGTCTATAGTAAATTATACAAAGCAAAAGATGATTTTCTTTATCATGAATGTGTGATGTAACATGAAGGTTATTGTATGTACATTATTAATATTTTATATTTTACGTTATAAGAATATATATAGAAAAATAAAATAAAGCAACTTTGTTAAGTGTTGATTTTCAAGTTAAATTAATTTACTAAAGCAATATGAATTATTAATGTTAAATAATTTGAGTAAATAAGTTGGTTTATCATTTAATTTTTGTTAAAGAGAAATCAATCATATAAATTTTTGAAAGCTCTTGCAGACGAAACGGGTCAAATTTTAATTTGATTTTGAATAAATTTGGGGCAGCCATTATAAACGTTTGATATGCTGCATGTTTGCTGAAATTATATTTGAAACGTGGTTTATGCAAGTCTTTTCCTATCGTGAAGCGCATGGATTTGCGGCATGTGAATTCAAGCGCAGCAAGCGTGTTTGCAAAAGGGAAAGCTTATATTCGCTTAATTTCAGCCGTATTTGCGTTAATAAAGTTTCGTTATTACGCTATTCCTGTTTATTCCGTTTTGAAGGGAGTCGAACGTATGCTCGAAGGATAATTCGTCTGGTAATTTCTCGAACGTGCTGCAGGCAATGCATTCCTAGTACGCATACGCGTGCCAGCATTATTCCTAATATCCTGCACTGTCCTTTGACATAATATTTGGGAAATTATATTCCGCACAAATCTCGCATGCATAATAATCTTGACAATTTTTACGTTGATGATAAAATTTACATTATAAGAAAAAATAAAATAAAGCAACTTTGTTTTCAGCTCGGACCGTTTGGTAATTTTAAATATATTTCTTACTATTATATAATTTACGGTCAAAAAGAAGGCAATAAAATTTACGTTGAAAATTTTACACACTTCTTAAATCGTGCTTCGTAAAAGTTGTTTTATCTTAAACATTGGTTTTAAAATATCTATAACGTTAGTGTAGTAATCTAGTTATATTGGTAACGTCAAAACTAAATGGAACGTATTAATTTTGAGAAAACTAATATTAACTTTTTTAAATTGCTATAGAAATTACAGTTTTATTATATGTACAACCAAAATATATAATAATATACAAATAAATAATAAATAATAATTATTAAAGAATAAATACAGAGAATAGAGTCAATAGAGAAATATTGACATTTTATGTTTAAACTTTAAAAATAGTTAAAAAACAACAAATTGTTGATGTCGTATCTGAACTCCCTTAAAAGTTACTTCTCAAGGAACAAGCTTGTTAGCGAATTGCACTTCAGGTAGAAATTGTTAGTTTTATTTTATAAGTTAAGGAGTCCACTTATCGTAAGTGTATTTAAATTCAACACAAACAATCCTTTTTAAAACGTTAATATAAAGTATTTTTTTCTTTTTTTTTTGTTAAATGTAAAAAATTGGAAAACTACGTAAAAAGTAAATGTAAAAACACTATAAGTCTTTAATAATCAAATAAATTAGTAAATTATTATCAACATATTGATTGAACTATCAGAAAACTAACTTTTATAACATATTTTTTATAAATATAAAATTCTAGTTTAGAGCAAAATTTCGATTTCACAGCCAAAAAGAAATATACTTATAGCATGTATTATAAACAATATACTGTAAAACAATAAAGGTTCCGAAACCAGATATCAAGTGATCGGGACTTTGTAACTGTGATTAAAGAAAAGAAAAGAATTTTTCTTACTATTTCAACACGGTCTAGCGGGAACTGCTATTTCGAATAGGAGAATTCCTGATGAAACGGGAGACCGGAATTCGATAGGAAACGAGTTTCGCTCAAAAGGGCTCGCCAATGTTTGCCTCCTCGTACTACTGAAGAAGTACGGCGACTGTTTCACGGGGTTACCTTAAATCGAAGACATCTTTTTCTGTTGGCGCTCCAACGTTGGAACAGTTACAAGAATCTCAATAATTTCTCTCTAGACTGCGACGTGACTGGTCTTCGCAGCACATCTTTGAGCTTGAGTTCTTTCGTCAACGGTCCCGCACCGTTGCAAAGGAAAGCAACTTTGCCCGCAGAGTAAACAACTAGACGCAATTTTCCATCGTTTCTTAAAAGGCGTTGGAAAGAAGACTCGCGAGGAAAAACGGATAGCCCCTGTCGTGAAGAAATTCATAGTCGAAGTGAAATAAGTCGGTTTGTCATTTAACATAAAGTATCAGTTTCTTACGTAAAAATGTTCTTCACTTTATTGGGCAAAGAAGAAAAATCAAGTCAAAAGTCTTATTAACTCGTTTACGGAAGATATTTTTTTAATAATTTGTATCATATGATTAATCACATGATTAATGAATATTAACATTTATCTTTATTACAAAAGTCTTATGTATTTAAAACTTTAAATATATTCTTCTATATATTAAATTCTTGAGCATTAAACTAACAAAGTGAATTAAGAAAACTATTATGTAATTAAATGTAATAATTGTGGTATCTCTTTTATAGAAATATATATACTGTACATAATTTATATTTAGCAAACTTATATATTTTCCCAACAAACAGATTGTGGATTATTAAGATGACAAAAAAAATGAAGTATGTGTTAAAATTTTTTCTCAGGACGATATTTTATTAGTCTTATTAAGTCTAATATTTATTATATTTTTCTTTTATTACATTATTCTTTTATTATCTTTCTTTTATTACAAGTATATCCACTGCTATCGAATGAAGAATTGCTAACTAGATTATCAAGACAATCGTGATTGGTTAATCACGGTTTAATCCATTAATCTCTTCTAGTCCGTCTTTCATTAATTAAATTTTTCGTGTCAGCCCGCAATAGTAATTAGCGATAATTACTTGCAGATTCGCGACATTGATCAACACTTAATTAAGTTGAGGAACTCCTCGCGAGAACTTTGGAAGAATTGAGCCGTGAAAACGGGAGCTTTTAACGCCTCCTTAAAATCCGTGTGAAACATTCTCGACCGAGCCGTCTAGACTCACCCCCCGCGTTTGCTCCATAATCTTTCATGGAAAGATGTGAAGAAGAGGGTCCAATATCGCGATAGTAGCTGCTAGTAGGTGCTAGGTCGATTTCCGTCCTCATCTTAAGCTTATCGCTCGTTATCTTTACAACTGCCGGCACTTTGCATAATAAAACGTTACATATGCCGAACTGCAGCGATAATTTTGGTGACCCGAATTATGAGGAACAATGAGAGCGCTTCAATTATCTACTGGCAGACTCATTCATCCTCATTTACGTTATGTTCCTCTTATCCTTCTCATATATTTCCCATTTTATGCTATGAAGTAATAAGTTATGTAACACAAGTAATACCGTTTACTATCAGCACAATAAACTTAGTATGTTTAACTCTTTATAATTTTTTGTTCATTTTTTGTACAAAAGATATTGCTAATGTGTATATATATTATATACTAGAAGAGTTTCTAGTTTAGATATTGTATAGACATTATCCATGTCTTGAATTAAACATGTGAAAACCTTTTCCTCAGAAAAAGGTTAATGCAAAATTTCAATACATCAAGTTACGATAAATGTTTACAATCAAGATATTTACAAGTTTAATTGTAAAAACTTTTTTTTACCATGAAGCATAAAATTGTGGCACTGCAACTATTTTAATGGATTACACTGCTGAAGATAATTGGATAATGATGATCAATATTCGGCAAGCTGGTAAATATTTATCGAGAAACTTATCATACATATTTATGATTATTTTTTGTATATCCAATACTTATTATTTTTGTATTATATTTGTATTCTTTATAATATGTATAAATATCACATCTCTATACAGGGTGGGTTATAACTTTTGACATAGTCGAAATGTATAGCTAGATTGGCTCATACTGACGATAAAAGTAAGATAAATTAAATGCCATTGTGCAATATTCGTAATAGTTATTGAATTATTAATTAAAGTGTCTGAGCTAATGCCCGGGTGAGAAAGTGGTAGATTAGACTGTTCGACTTTCTCGCTTGTACATATTATCGGCAACATTGAAAAGGGAGAGGAAAAGTCACACGGCAATTGGGTATCAGCGCGGGGTGAGGGACGCGCGACAATCGAATTACGAATCGCGAGTGCGAGGGGAGAGCACCTAAAACAGCATATCAATGGTTTGGTAACGTAGTTAATCCATCACGATGGTCTTCTTTTTGGCTACACAACATCTTGCTATTATATTTGGAGAAGAAACTATCGTTAAGGTTTTACATTTAATAATACCGTAAAAATATTAACAATTCATCTAAAAATTTTTATTCGTTTTTATTTTTACAAACTTGAATATGGTTAGACCTCTCTCTTTCTCTAAACTTTAATACAATCTGTAATTTAAGTGATATATGATTAAATTTGAAATAAACTTGGAAAATACGTAAATATCTCGTAAACACATAGTTTATTAATTAAACAACATTAAATTTCTATTTAATTTAATTTTTAATTTCTTAATACCATAGCAACTTAACTAATTAATTTCTTCAAAATAAATCTTAATTACAAAATCTTGGAAAATATTTTTTACTAATACAAAGTGTGCAATAGCATGTATAAATTATTGAGTGGATATCTCTTCTAACTATCTAATGTCTCAATATATTATATCTAACATACATATAATTGTTCTTAGATTTTCAATAATTTCAAAATACTGGATTTCTTCATAGTTCAGAATCAATATGAATCACTCTATTTGGATTCTTATTATGATATTGTTGCGCCCGCGTTTGGTCACCCGGTACGCAGAGAAGATGCGTACCGGAGAATGAATCTCGTTCCTGGCGACGCTTGTTGACGCGTTGCCAGGCGCGGAGTTGTTTACGGGCTGTCAAGCCGCTTTGACGCTGGTATTTATAATTCCGAAATAAATTGTTCGCTAGCATATTTCCCCGAGTTGTTCTTTCCCGCGTGAGTGCCGCGATAATCGAGAGCGCGAGTGCGACATCAGTGTGCGCGAGTGCAACAATATGAATCCTCCACAATTTAACGTTTCTGGAATTGTTTTACTTTATAATTTTCCTCGTTACATTAAAGGTAATATTATGTAAATAATTAAATATACGTACAACTCGTACAAAAAAATCAAAATTCTAAAGTCCCTATATTAACCCTCCGGAGTTACACTGGGTAAAATTTACCCGAATCGAAACTAACATTTGTGTGTATCTCCGGAAAAAGTATTCTTATATTTTCTAAAATACTTAAAAAAGTATTGCATCGGGAGTAAAATAAACAACAGAATCATATTTTTGAGATTCTGGCAATGAGTTTGAAAAAAAAATACGTCTCAAAAGCTTGTTTTAACGCTGAGTAATAAGCGTTAGAAAATCGCACTGGGTAAAATTCACCCAGTGTAACTCCAATGCTATGTGGCATAAGTGTAACTCCGGAGGGTTAATATTATTGTAATAAAAAAGAATAATAAGTTATATAATTAATAAATAATAAATATCATAATTAATAAAAAGGAACCAATAAAATGTATTCTAAATGTTTCTAATCATTCTTATTTTATTTCAGTATTTTTTTTTGTTCTTGTGAGTAAATGTTTTTTTATGTGGTTTCATCTACTACTTACCATTTTTCATCAAATCTATTTATCCTTTTCATACTTTTACTTATTCTCATTTACTTGCTTCTTTAATTTTTACATTTTTTTAACCCAATTACATTATTCTTCAGTGTATTATTATTAAAAAGTTTCAAATAAACTTCAAAAATTAAAAATACATTTATATAGTACTAATTTACATAATGTCAGTTTTTACTGTTATGTTGTAAATATAATACAACGGTAGTACATGTAACTTCACACTACTGTATAACTATTGTATACTACTGTATAATTTAAAATTGTGTTACATAGAATTGTATCCATTCACACATGTTTAAATTTGTATTGTATACACTTATATGTAGACAAATGTATTTACATATATAAAAATACAAGTGTTTATACAAAAATTAAATTATAATTTTATATTTACATTCAATCGAACATACAGGTTTGCTGTTATTATAATAACAATAAATTTCTTAATTTAGCATGTTTAACTCAGTGACTATCGATGATTTTTGGTCCATGCAAGAAGAAATGTTTAAAGAATCAGCTCAACACCATATCATTCCTTTTTTGGATACTGTACAAGCATTATCCTTGATATGGACACAAGATGTTTCTTCCAAATGGAAATTAACGTATTATTTTAATGCATCAAGTTATGAGTAAAATTTTCGATTTAATTACTTATAAGTTGCTTTTTTATATTAAAAATTAGTAACTAAGAAATGTAACTATTAATCAATTATACGTTACTTATTGCTAGTTTTTTATATAATCAAAAATAATCAAGAAATCCCATAAGTTGTCATATAATAATTTCGATAAAATTTTGTATAAAGTATTCCACTTCCTCTCTAACTCTTTTTTTAATTAATGTAATACACATTTGAAAAATAAATACTACGTAGACACTCGTTACTATAATTAACAAAATAATATAAAAATAGACTTGTGAGTAGAATATAGTTTTTGATGCGTCAATGTTTCAAAAATATTGAATAAATAACCAAGTTATATTAAGAAGTGTATTTTTATATTATTTTGTTAATTATTTAAAAAATAAATAACTTTTAATTTAAACAGAACTATAATTTTAAAATAAAATTTATATTTATACAAAACCAGTAAGTGTTACATCTTCCGACATAATTCTTTAACGTTTTTTTAAAAAATTAATCATAAAATAAAATAATATTATAAAATTAACTGTGCATATTAGTAAAATATATTCAATTTTTATATCCTATTATTTTTAATTTATTCAAAAGCACAATAATTCAATAACGTTTTTGTATCGCACAACAGGATATTATCGTATTCGTTATGAAGAAGAAAACTGGTCCAAAATTTTATCATGTAAGAAGATCAGAGATATCATATTGTACGTCACATTACATGCGTTCAATAAAATCAAACATAAATGTCATCAATTTTGCTAAAATAAATGATGACGCGTTCCATTTCATGATTGAGCGCCAGTCCGAATCTTCTTTTTTGTTCTCGAAACTTACAGATTATTTAGTGCTAGAGAGAGATTTTGTTTTATGATATCCTATGCTCAAAATGTTTATGTACGTCGAATATTATTCCATTTTATGAAAACTCAAATGGTATCATTTTTAAGGTAAATGCATAAATTTTAATAATAAATATTAGTTATTAGCTGACATTATTGCTCATTGTCTTTTTGTATTGACACGCATAGTTTCCAGAAGACAAAATATATTAAGTGATGAGATTCAAAGATGATACATCATAATTTTATTTTTAAATAAATAATGATATAGTAAAAAACTATTTTTTGTTTCTACTATAACACGTATACTAATTTTTTACATTCAATATTAATTTATTTGAAATAACTTTTATTCAGCAAAATAAATTATATACAAGATATATTTCTTATAACTTACGGAAAAATATAAAATTCATGTTATTTTAGCAAAAATTAAGTGATTTAATTAACGACATCTTTGAAAGACTAAAGTATTTACAACATATACCAAAAACCGACTTTGTTTAATGTTTAAGAGAAGAAATTCAAAAATGGTCATGTATGTTCTGTCATGAGCAGTGTTTGGCAATGGCTAAGGGATACTTATTACCAAATCTCGAAGATCGTCCAAGGTAATTTTTGTACATTTATCGAAAAAAATGTGTTAATAAAGCATATATTTTATTTCGCGCTAAGCTTGATCAATTTTTTTGTAAAAGTAAGAAACAGTAAGCAAAGTGTTTGAATGAATGTAATATATGTATATTTTAATTTTTCTTCTCAAAGTAATAGAATACTACCAGGAAGGAGGAATTGGATATACTGTAATAGTTTACTTACAGCAAATGTATCTCTGAAGCATTGTAAGAAATAGATGGTTAAAATATAATCGTGATCTTTTACCATACTTAGCTTATATTCTAAATTCTACTATTGTCGTGGAATAGCTTCCGTATATTTTATGGAATTCTACCACATATGCAACCAAAAATACTGCAATTATCCGTTCTTATATAAACATTTTTCATTCAATTATTTCGAAACATGCTAACGATTACTTCATGCTCACAAAAATATTATTAATTTTGAACAGAATAAAACCTAAGTAATAATATTTGTTTATAAATAAATATTGTGTTTTCATAATGATGCAATTTTATAAGTATAATTATAAATGTACGTATTGTTTTTTATAGAGAAATCAATAGAATCGTAGCATTAACCGACATCATTAACCACGTATGTTCTGAGAAACACCTTGATGTGGTAAATAAAATGGGCAAATATACTATATTGTCATGCTTGCATGCACACGATTATGTATGAATGCATTTGTTTTTTCATATAAATGAATACGTATGATAATAGCATATTTTGCAAAAAATTTATATGTGAATGCTTGCAAATTATGTGGAAAATGAAAAATTTTGTTATGCGACGACGTGCTAAACGTTACCTTTATTGTGGAATAACAGTGAATTATTTACTAAACGTCTAAATAATTTTTGTTTCAGATATTAATTTACATCAATCAACACATAACTGATAAACAACAATTTTCAAAAATTGAACGCAAGATTCGAACACGTTCGTCTCAAATTAAAAATCAAAGAGGTTATTTTTTTAATTTATTGATCATCCTAATTGTAAGCTTAAAAACAAATATATTTTGGTGTGTATCTTTAATCATTTAACAACGATAAGGCTTTCTGGTATACCGTTGTTGCCAAATACCTCTTTAATTTTGAAAATTTTTTTATATTACATTTTTTATTTTTAATTTTTTATTTCTAATTAGATATTACACTTATTTCATTATCATTCTATTTCTTTTTTATTCCTAATTAGATATTACACTTATTTCATTATAATTTTATTATAATTCTCTTTTCACATTTTATATCCATTACGTATCATTGCCTGTATTTTTAGTTCTGTGTTATTAGGATATTATTAATTTTATTTACTATTAATATTACTGTTGTAATAAAGTTCTTGCATTGTAAATACAGATTAAACAATCAGGAAATTGGAAGAGATTAAATAATTTTGCATTTTCCTCTGATCTTTTACCAAACGTTTTCTGCAATGTATCTTGCTATTATTTCCAAAGCTTATTTTTATATTGTTTAAAAATTTGGTTACTGACCTTAACTAAAGATCTTTTTGCTTCCCTTACCAATAGTAATGTGAATGATAATGATTCTTAAATGTTTACTTGATTAGTTAATTCAATATATTATTATTTTATTATGTTGAAAGCATTTTCGTAATAAAAAGTAAAAGTTTGTCTGCATTCAGCAAACTGCAAAAGCGAAACATATTGTAGTAGATTCTGAGGCAAAAAATAATTTATCAGAGAGTCAAAATTTGTAGAAGTTCTTTATATAATACATAACACTTTTGCATACTGGTATGTATAAAGTAAAAATTTTTATAAATTTTTATTATAGCAATTTTGATTGTTTCTTTCTATCAAAATGTGATAATACAATAAAAACAAATACAATGAGAGATTCCAAAATTTAAAAAATAAGATAAAAATAAGTAATTAACATAAATACTCGAAAGTTTTCGTTTTACTCACGTAAAAAACATAGAAGCAAAAGATTTTGTTATAGGACACAATTAAATATTTATATCATAAAAACAATATATATATATAAAAACATAGATATTTTTAAATTAAATAAATATAATATAAATTTAATTTTCAGTAATTCGAGAATGTATACAAATTTTTTAGTATAATGTGTTAGCAGTGTATTCTAGCAGTTTAGCAGAATTTAAACATTTGAATAAATTGGCACGTTAAACATACACGTTACGTCAATACTTGAGAAGACAAAATGTCACAAGCCGCTAAAGTGACTGTAAAATATCTAGAAAAAGTTGTTTATTAAACATAACATTTTGTACTTATGAGATAGACGCTCGTTTCTTAGATGTCAGTTGGTAGTTATCTCTCAAAAGAGTAAGATTGCAGTCATCGAAGGTAATTTTAATAAAATGTTAATATTTTATTTAAAATAGTATGAATTGCAATAAACGGAAAACAGTATCTCCATAAGAGCTTATTTTATTTTAATAATTTCAATACACAAGATTCCTGAAATCATAAAACATTTTAAATGTATTCACGTGTTTAAAGAATAGAAAGTCTAAAAGTACTCTCTAAAAATTATACATATTTTTTTTCAGAATTTTCTCAGGATTATAAAAGCCAACGTTGGAAGTGAATACTAGTAATCATATATATTCATATATATAGATAATAAGAAGATAACAAAGGGCGTGCAACCTAACGCAAAAAAATACTGTGACATATGAAATTTGAAGTAAGATAAATATTCAAACAAGGGAGAAAGAGAAATAAATCTTTTTATGTAATTTAAAATTATTGTAAAAACGTTCCTTGCAATGCTACAACCTTCACAGGAACAAGAGATTCCGTTCTAACAAGCAAAAATATGTATGTAGATGTTATGCATAAAAACTTGAAAGAATAGATATATTTTAAAATTAAACACAAACGTAATTTAAACTCCAAAGCTTTAAGATTAAGTAGAAGAAAAAATTCATAATATACATGTAAAGAGTTAGAAAGTGTTACCAGTTTGGTAGGAGAATTCAAACGTTTGAATAAATTTGCGACAAATATCTGCATTAAATAGTACATTGAATAGACTGAAAATTATTTGACATGGAGACACGAAACTCGTTAAGTTTAAATCAACTGCAGAATTTTCAAAATAAAAAGTTATTTATATATAAAATCTTGTAATAATTATGAAATATCCGTTAACTATTTTACTGTTAGTTTGCAGTGACCTCTGAAAAGAATAAGATTGGTATCATATAAAATGTATTATTAGTAAAATATTAATACTTTATTTCGCGATGCGTGGTGAAATTGTATCATTAGTTATAAAAATTATCTCAATAATTATCTCAATAATTTTAGTTTAGGATAAGCCGCTAAGACAACATAACACTCGCATTCGCGACAAAAATATGTCCACATTATATATCGTATTGAAAAGATTCGAGAAAATTATTTGACATAAAAAGAAACCGTTAAGTCATATCAACTACAGAATGTTCAGAAAAAGTTGTTTATAAATAAAATGTTGTAATTATTATAGAATTCGTTATCCATGTTACTGTTAGTTTGCAGTGACCTCTAAAAAAAGTAAGATTACAATCACACTGTATATTTAATAAAATATTTTGTTTCACTCTGCGTGGAAAAATTAAAGTTATAAAAATTATCTTAATAAGTGAATTTCTATTCATAGGATAAGAACGCATGACACTCACATACATAAAGAACCCCGCACAAACCTTATGGAAAAGTGGTTTTAGTCGAATTGGCTGAAACTGTAGTATAATGTAGTTCATTACATTCTGATGAAAAGTGTCAATGGGCACAAGGTCGGAAAATGGAAAATGATCGGAAAATGGGTTTATCTCTTCATTTTTCCGATTTTTGACGGTCTATAACACGGAAACTGTTCATTTTTTGTCTTTGTGCTCATTTACACTTTTTATTCAACACGATTAAGACAAATGATTGCAGAATAGATAACAATTAATAATAATAATAGCAAACAATTTTTTAAATTTAAATTATAATATTTAATTTATATAACATTTTGGACAATAAACAATCTATGTTCTTATGTAAATGATCTTTATTATAATTTGATATAATAATTTTCTAAAATTACAACTGTTTGAATACTTACAAAGTCAACTTTGCCAGCTTCATTACTAATTGTCTACTTTCTGTGACGTAGGAACATTTTTACAACATTCTTGGAACAAAAATTGGTACAACATGAATCTGGAAAACATACATTACGTTCTAATATTTATCATCACATTTACTCTTACCGGTGGCGAGCCGCAAAATAATTTCAACACTCCTGTCGACTTTC
>CABEGB010000801.1:217808-248108 GCA_901521435.1 Crematogaster levior
GGCATTATCCTGTATTGAACTGGACACAAGAAAGTCCTTTCCAAGGAAAATTAACGCAACATTTCAATAGATCAAGTTATGGTAAATGGTGGATCCCTATAAGTTTAGTTACAGAAATTTCTAAAAAGATCCAGTTTGGGCTCAGAGGAGGGACCATATTTTTGATTTAATCACTCTTCTGAAGGTTAGGTAATGGTTGATATTCAGCAAGCTGGTAAATATAAATTATGATATTTGTTATAGGTTTTTATATAACTATTAATCAATTATATAGTACTTATTGCTAGTTTTTTATAAAAAATAACCAAGAAATTCCATACGTTGCTATATAATAGTATTCGATAAAATAACATTATAAAATTAACTGTGCATTAGTAACATATATTCATTTTTATGTTCTTCATTATTTTTAGTTTATTCAAAAGTATAATAATTCAATAATGTTTTTATATCGCACAACAGGATATTATCGTGTTCGTTATGAAGAAGAAAACTGGTCCAAAATTTTATCATATTACACATCATGTTACACGCTTTCAATGGAAACAAACATAAATGTCATCAATCGTGCTAAAATGATTGATGACGCGTTCCATTTCATGATTGAGCGCCAGTCCGACTCTTATATGTTCTGGAAACTAACAGATTATTTATTGCTAGAGAGAGATTTTGTTTTGTGGTATCCTATGCTCAAAATGTTTGAATATATGTCGAATATGATTCCATTTTATAAAGACACAACTGGGACCATGGTTAAGGTAAATAGCAAAAATTTTAATAATGGATGTTAGTTATTAGCAGACAATATTATTTATTGTATCGACACGGATAATTTTTAGAGGTAAATATATTAATGTACCCAAAATATATTAAGTGACGTGATTCAAACATGCTACATTATGATTTTATTTCAAAATAAATAATGATAATATATTAAAAAATTATTTCTTGTTTCTTCCATTAGTATATTAATTCAAGACACTTTTCATATTTTATATTAAATTTAAAAAAATTTTTTTTTACTTAAAAATATTAAACGAGATACATTTCTTATAACTTATGAAAAAAATTCATGTTATTTTAGCAAAAATTAAGCAATTTGGTTAACTACACTTTTGAGATACTAAAGGATGTACAACATCTACCAAAGAATGACTTTGTTCAATGTTTAAGAGAAGAAATTCTAAAATGGTCATGTATGTTCCGTCATGAGAAATGTTTGGCAATGGCCAAGGAAGAGTTATTACACTATCTCATTTCATTCAAACATGTAATTTTCTATACATTTATTCATAAAATGTGTTAACAAAGCGTAAATTTACCTCACGCTATGCTTGATAAGTTTTAGATTTTTTTACAAAAATACATACATATATTAATGTAATATCTTTATTAGATGGCAAGTGAACAGGAAAAAGTGTATGCAGTTGTATTGTTTCTCCCAAAGAAAAATACGAACAATTTAATTGATCTGGTACCGTCTTCCTGGATTTTTATGGACGAAAATGGAATAGTCTGCAGATACCCTGCCTCTGAAGACTACGATAAATTACCGCATTGGGTTGCTTTATTGCAAGAAGCAGGAGAAAATTGGGAAAGTTTTCCTATAGAAATAATATCTTACGCAAGTAAATAAACAAGTGTTATCAAGTATCTAAGAATAGGAAAAATATGTTATATAATAAAAATAATAATACAAATATTTATATTGTAAAGTTACTCTTAAACAAAGTAAACGCAGGTTAAAACGCGCTTGTAAAAGTGCAGAAATACGAAGCACTGATGAGAATGTCCTATTAAATGACTCAATTCCACTCATTTTGAATGATAATAATTTTGAAAAAGAATTGGACAGCATACCGTTTATAATCGATTCTGGCAATGAAGTCGAAATATCTGCGACAAGCATTGGTGAGGAAGCGTCGTCCTCAAAAGAAAAGTCAACGACATATGGTAAATTTCGCGTTTGAAATAATTGTAAAGTATATCACTAAGGCACGATTGCACCAACGTTATTTCGATTTTAAGCGAGACTTAAATATATGTCTGTCTTTATTCATTTAGAAACAAAGAGAGACACATGTTTAAGTCTGGCTTAAATCTAAAATAATGTTGGTGCAATCTGGCCTTAATGTGTTAATATTAACGACATAATCTTATTGTATTTTAAATTTATATATAAATAATTTGTTTGTGTAGGCATCCAAGAAAATTTTTGCCCGGACTTAATTCCAGGTCAGATTTAAATAGAAGATATTGTTCCAAAAGAATTCATCCTCCAATGTTTACGAAATCTGATGAATATATTTGCATGGATATTCGGGATATTTTCGTCAAATTTCATGAGAGAATTGGAGATGTATTTTTTTCGGAACAATCTAAAATAAGAAATATGAAACATTTATTAAGTAAAAACATTTTTTAGGAGCTGTAAAGAAATATCTTGATGATAAATGCAATTTGATAGTAGCAGCTATAAACTCTGCTAAAAAAAGCATTTTATACGATGTAGAAAAAAAAATTAATGATTTAAAGCATACATTAATAGCCAATCGTACGATAGAAATGCCAATTGATAATTTTAATAACGTTCGAGACGAGTTAGGAGTGGCATTCCCTATCAAGACAATGGGAGATTTTTTAAATTTTGAGAAGGAAATTGTGGAATCACGAGAGAAAAAGGAAGCTTTAGTAAATAAAAACATTGAAATAACATACTTTATACGTGTTATACATAATAACTTATTTGTATTTCTAGATAAAGTTTAACCGAATTTTGCTGTGTGGAGAAACATGCATCAAAAAATGCGTGAGGAAAATAATGACGGCAACACTTTCCAAATCCGTGGAAGTAGAATATTCCGCTTTTGGAAAGCAGATTCGCGGTATTGGAAAAAGAGATTTCAGCAAAACACATACGTATTCGTGTTTGAAAGGTTATAATTATTATTGGTGATTTAATATTAATAAAATTATTGTAAGAATTTTCACAGAAATATATAGTTTACAGATGTATTATTGGAAAAATTTGGACGTAGTGAAGAATTTAAACAATTATCAACAATTATAAGTCGTTGGTTTTCTGGAGCTCCAGATCGTGAAGGAGGGCGGAAGAGAAGAAAATGTTTCGCAGAGGTTTAGTTTATAATTACATGTATTATATGTTATTATATGTTATTATATGTTATAGGTTTAGTTAGTTACATATATTATTATATTATATATGATTATATTATATAATTATATTATATATGATGATAAATAATAATAACAATTTGTTAATTATTCACGTTGATGTATTATTGCTGAGTTTTATTATTCTGATTATTGCTGAAATTTATTATTCTTATTGATATCCATTCTAGACCAGAGGATGATCTTACATATGGCTCATCCGAGTACATAGTTTAACAGGTAAAATTATACTGAAATTGACTTCTAATCGTATCAATCGTATCAAATAAATTTTTTTCGTAAAAAAAATATATTTGATACAGTTAACCTGTCAAACTATGCACTCGGATGAGCCATATGTAAGATCATCCTCCGGTCTAGAATGAGACCTGGTTATCGTACTGTAATGTTGTACTGCGCCAGTATTGTTTGCCAATGTTTGACCAGCTGTTATCTGCTGGTGCTACCAGTACTGTGCCGGTATTGGAAATCTGGCAATCTATAGTGGCTCAGTACTGAGCCGATCGTATAACAATACTGGAGAAGTACTGGCTGATAACGACTAGGCCAATACTATCTCCCAGTATTGGGCCTAAGTTATCATCCGACACTCAGCCAGTACTTCGCCAGTAGTGTTGCCAGTACTACGCCAATACTCCAACTGTGACAACGGGTACTGGCGCAGCACTGGGCCGATTGTAAATCCCTATATGGGAATTATTTCGAAACATGCTAACGATTATAACATGCTCACGAAAATATTATCAAATTTGGACATAATGAAACCTAAGTAATAATATTTGTTTCTATAAATAAATATTGTCTTTTTATGACTTTTATGATGCAATTTTGTAAATATAATTATAAATATCTGTATTGTGTTTTTTTAAATAGAGAGGTCTGTATAATTGTAGCATTAACCGACATCATTAACCACGTATGTTCTGAGAAACACCTTGATGTGGTAAGTAAAATATGGGCAAATATACTACATCGTCATGCTTGCACGCACACATGTACGCACGCATGCAATTTACTCTTTCGTATAAAGGAGTACGTATGTGTAAATGCATGTTTTGCAAATATTTTATGTGTACCTAGTAATTTACATAGAAAATGAAAAATTTTCTTGTGCGACGATATGCTAAACGTTACTTTTATTGTGAAATGACGAGTGTTATTTATTAAACGTCTAAATAATTTTTGTTTCAGATAAATCTTTACGCCAATCAACACATAACTGACAATCTACAAAATGGAAGAATTGTACACAAGATTCTAACACGTTTGTCTCAAATTAAAAATCAAACAGATTATTTTCAATTTATACATTGATTATTCTAATTGTAAGCTCAAAAACATAAATTTTGTATGTATCTCTAATCATTTAAAAACGACAAGGCGTTCTGGTGTACTGTTATTACCAAATATCTCTTCAACTTTGGAAATTTCTTTATATTATTTTTCTTTATTTCTAATTTGTTTATTTCTAAATAGATATTACTTGTTTTCTTTTTATTATAATTATGTTCTTTTCACATTTTGCATCCATTATGTCATCTGTATTTGTTTCTGCGTTAGATGCATATTATATTTATATTATTAATATTACTGTAACAAAATTCTTTTATTCTAAATAGTAAATTGAATAATTATTTTGCATTTTACTCTGATTTTTTTATTAAACATTTTGTGCAAAATATCTTGTTATCATTTTCACGCTATATTATTTCTATATCGTTTAATCCAACAAAACTTAAATAAAAATCTTTTTTTTTATACCCCAATAGTAATAAATTGTGAATGATAACGACTCTTTATTAATGTTCACTTAATCATTTATTTTTATAAATTAGATGACGTTCGAAGATTTTAATAAAAAATAAAAATTTGTTTCTAGCAAATTTGCAAAGAAAAAAATATATTATAATATAATAGATTCTGAGAATGGAAAAAATAATTTGTAGAGAGTCAAAACCTTTTTTACCAAAGTTTTTTAGATGTATAATATACTAGCGTCCCCCGTCTCGTCTTCGCCTGAGATAACAGTGTGTCGTATCATACGTATTGGAAGTGATATTTTTAGTTTGTGGTGACCTGTGAAAAGAATAAGATCGGTATCATATAAAGTATATTATTAGTAAAATATTAATACTTTATTTCGATGTATGATGAAATAATATCATAGTTATAAAAATTATATCTCAATAATTTTAGTTTAGGACAGTGCTGGGATTTACTTGCAACTTTCAGTCGGATTTCTTGACTCACGCCTACTGTTCCCCCTCCTATCGCTCGCGCGGTAGCAACGCGTCGCTGGACGCTCGTAACTAACAATAAGAAGCGCAACGCTTGTCTCAGGGACGTATCACAGTATACGTATTACAGTACGTATCACAAATGTACAATGCTCATCTAATAGCACCGCAAAGTTTTTATTAAAATTTTCTCTTTAATATTTTATATTAATAATTAAAATAATATTATATTAATAATTAAAATAATTTGTATTAATAATTAAAATAATGTTTATTTTATTATTAATTACGTATATGTTTTGTTTACAAACAATTAAAAATTTTTGTATTTTATTCAAAACTCTTAACGCGCAGTTGCAATCATATCGATTTATGTAAAGTCATGTTATTTAAATATATACTGCAAAAATAAATATTACGGTGACCTCTGAAAAGAATAAGATTGGTATCATATAAAGTGTATTCTTAAGAAAATATTAATACTTTATTTTGCGGTGCGTGGTGAAATAGTATCATTAGTTATAAAAATTATATCTCAATAATTTTAGTTTAGGATAAGCCGCTAAGACAGCACAACACTCACATTTGCGACAAAAATATATCCACATTAAATATCGTATTGAAAAGATTCGAGAAAATTATTTGACATAAAAAGACGAAACCGTTAAATCATATCAACTACAGAATGTTCAGAAAAAGTTGTTTATAAATAAAATATTGTAATTATTATAGAATTCGTTATCCATGTTACTGTTAGTTTGCAGTGACCTCTGAAAAAAGTAAGATTACAATCACACTATATATTCAATAAAATATTAATATTTTGCTTTATCATACGTGGTAAAATCAAAGTTATAAAAATTAACTGAATTAGAGAATTTTTATTCATAGGGTAAGAACGCATGACACTCACATACATAAATTTATGTTTTTTTTCAAGAATAAATTGTGATTTTGAATATGCCCAAACTCTGCCTATTCAAAATTGTGGTAATTATTTATTATTATGGACCACCCTCCGATGACCTTGACCTTGACATATGTTGTCAAGGTCATTCTCCTGAGTGACCTTCAAAAGATTTTAGCCTTCGATTACTACTCGTTAAAAAGTTATAAACAAAAAAAGTTTGAAAAATGTGGTACTTATTTTGAATACAGCTTTACACATCCACTAATGACCAATGAACAAAAAAAGTTTCACGACACTGTGTGTGTATATGCCATTCCTACTGTTGTTGATTTTTTATGACTTTGAAACGGTCCGAAAATAAACCAGTATATATATACGATAGATTTTGCAAACCAATGTGAAACCTCACTTCGCATTAAAAAGTATACGCGTGGTAGCAGTGTGTTCCGCTTTAGCTACAGAGGGGCTCCACTACCGAAAAACTAGATACATAAGTGTGGGTGGAACTCGCTTTGCGTGGAAAGTTGTAAATCCATGTGGAACTTCACTTCGCATTAAAAAGTGTACGCTGTCTAGTTTCGTGAAGCAGCCCGGCGGTGTAGCGAAAGACGGCAGCGTACACTTTTTAATGCGAAGTGAGATTCCACATGTTTGCAGTTTCTCGGTAGTGGAGCTCCCCGTAGGAGGAACGGAACACACTGCCTCCACGTGTATCCTTTTCAATGCGAAGTGAGGTTTCACATGGGTTTGCAATTTTTGACGCGAAGCTAGGTTTTACGCGTTTTCACTCTTACACCATATTTCGAATTTCGCACTTTTTGAGAAAGGATTGATTACAGATCATGTGGCCACATCTTTCAAACTTTTTTGTTAATAACTTTTTAACGAGTGATGACCGACGACTAAAGCCTTCCCAAGGTCACTCAGGAGGATGACAACATATGTCAAGGTCAAGGTCATCGGAGGGTGCGTAATAGTAAATAATTACCTCTTAAATTTTAATAATAAAATAATTATAAAATAAAATAATAAAAATAACTGTGCATTAGTAAAATATATTCATTTTTGGTATCCTCCATTATTAGCGTAAATATACAGAGTGTGAAAAATTTTGGAAAAGCCGAAGTGTGCAGGTAGAATAAGTAAAATCAAGTAGAAAAGTCCTTTTCCACTTTGTTGTTTTTGCAATAATTAACGAGAAATTAATTTAAAAAAATAGGCCAATCCGCGCAAGTAAAAGCGCGCGACGAAAAGAGACCTCCCCATTGCAAGATGATAGAAGCCGGTCGACAGTGCGGCGAAGCGATGGGAGGCGCGATCTACAAAGGACGAACGCGGATCTTCACGTCAAAACCTATCCGGATAAAGATCCGCGTTTGCTGCAGCGATTGTCCTTTGTAGATCACTTCGCCGTATGACTGATTTGTCATATGACGCTCGTACTCCGCCTCTCGAAATCAGTTGTTACTCGTTGCTAAGGAGTAAGCCATTTTTCTTTTACATCGACACCCATCTTTCATTTGACATCTCTATAGAGTCTCCCGCCTACCGGTTTCCCGTGCACTCATTGGCTCGTACGTTATAATTAATTACGAAATAAATATTACAAAAATTACAAAATAATACGTGACATTCCTTCTATTTTGACCTATTCTATCTGCACTCTTCGGCTTTTCCAAAATGTTTCAGACACCCTGCATATATACATATACAGGGTGTCTGAAACATTTTGGAAAAGCCGAAGTGTGCAGGTAGAACAGGTAAAATCAAGTAGAAAAGTCTTTTACCACTTTGTTGTTTTCACAATAATTAACGAGAAATTAATTTAATAAGATAGGCCAATCCACGCGAGTAAAAGCGCGCGACGAGAAGAGACTTCCCCATTGCAAGATGATAGAAGCCGGTTGGTGAAGCAATGGGAGGCACGATCTACAAAGGACAAACGCGGATCTTTGCGTCAAAACCTATCCGGATAAAGATCCGCGTTCGCTGCAGCGATTGTCCTTTGTAGATCGCTTCGCCGTATGACTGATTTGTCATATGACACTCGTTACTCCGCCTCTCGAAATCAGTTGTTACTCGTTGCTAAGGAGTAAGCCATTTTTCTCTTTTACATCGACACCCATCTTTCATCAGACATCTCTATAGAGTCCTGCCTACCGGTTTCCCGTGCACTCATTGGCTCATACGTTATAATTAATTACGAAATAAATATTGCAAAAATTATAAAATAATACGTGACATTCCTTCTATTTTGACCTATTCTATCTGCACTCTTCGGCTTTTCCAAAATGTTTCAGACACCCTGTATATATATTGTCTTTTTATGATAACTTTTTATGATGCAATTTTGTAAATATAATTATAAATGTTTTTTATAGAGGGATCAGTACAATCGTAGCATTAACCGACATCATTAACAACCATGTATATTCTGAGAAACACCTTGATGTTCATATAAAAATTAATTAAATAATTTTATATTTTTATTCAATCAATTATATCGTTTACTGTCAATAACAATAAATGTCTCAATTTTGCATGTTTAATTCATTGTCAAGTAACTCTTAATGATTTTTGGTCTATTCAAGAAGACATGTTTAACATTAAAAATGTCTGGTTACATCTTACCAAACAGTTCCCTAAATTGGATATTGTATAGACATTATCCTGTCTTGAAATAGACTCAAGAAGATTCTTCCCAAGAAAAATTAATGCAACATTTCAATACATCAAGTTATGGTAAATGGTGTATACCTACAAGTTTAAATACAAAAACTTCTTTACTTAAAAACAAGATCAATTTGTGACTAACAGAGGAGAAACCATATTTTCGAATTGATCAATCTTCCCAATATTGGATAATGATCGATATTCAGCAAGCTAGTAAATATTCGTTATGAAATTTAGTATAGACATCTACTATATGATTATTAATCAATTATTTGGTACTTCATACTATTTCTTTATTTGTATTCTTTCCAAATTACTTAAGAAATTTTATACGTTGCCATATGTATGGATATGTTAAAATTTTGTATGAAATATTCTACTTTCTTTCTAATCTATTTTTTAATAAACATAATATTAAAATATTATTTTTAATTTATTCAAACGCACAATACTTTAATAAAATTTTTGTATCACATAAGGCTATTATCTTAATTATGAAGATGAAAATTGGTTCAAAATTATACCTCACCTGAATTCAGGGGAATCTGGAAATGTAAGTGTCATCAATCGTGCTAAATTGATTGATGACGTTTCATCTCATGATTGAGTGCCAGATCGAATCTTCTTTTTTGTTTTGAAAACTCAAATTATTTATGGGATGAGATGAAAGATTTTGGGTGTGTTCGGGGAGACGCTATTTGCGCTCAAAGCATCAATGCTATCTTTGCTATTCATTGCACGTTAAAGGAAGATAGAACAATGCTTTTAGCGCTAATAGTGTTCTCCTCGAACCCACCTTTTGTTGCGTAGTATCTTCAAAATGTTTGAATATGTGTTGAACGTGATACTATTTTATGAACTCAACCATTTTTAAGAAACACATTATTAATTAATAATAAATATTAGGTATTAGTTGGCAATATTATCCATTGCCTTTTTGTATTCAAATGCATAACTTCCAGAAGATGAAGTATATCAATTGATTTCAAGATTTAAACTAAATTCAAAGATGGTATGATTTCATTTTAAAATAAATGACAATATAGTACCTAATAAATTATATTTTATTTCTTGTACACGTGTATTAAACTAATTTTTTTTATTCGATTATTTTATATTAATTTAAAAAAAACTTTTACTTAAAGGACATTAAACCCACGTACAAGATACGTTTCTTATAACGAATGAACATAAAATTCATGTTATTTTAGCGAGAATCAGGCGATTTTGTGGACTTTGAGATACTAAGTTCTGTATGACCACCAGAGATCGAATTTTTCATTTCTTCTCTTTAAGAGAAGAAATTTTAAAATGATCATGTATGTTTCGTCATGAGCAGTGTTTGAAAATGGCCAAGGAAGACTTATTACACTATCTCGATCATTCAAACATGTAATTTTCTGTACATTTATCAAAAAAAATGTGTTAATGAAGCATATATTTTATCTCATGCTAAGCTTGATAAATTTTTTTATAAAAATACGAAACAGTAAGCAAAGTGTTTTGAATGTACGTAATATATATATATATATACGCTATAAAATAAAAATATTTAGTAATTGTCTGTTTATTTCTATCGAAATGATAATCGAGAATTATCATTGGAAACTAAAATTTCTAACAATAAGATAAAAATGAAACTTATTAGTATCAATACTTGAAAGTTTCTGTTTTACTCATGTAGAAAGCGTATCAGCAAACGATTCCGTTACAGGACACAAACAAATATTTGTGGGAAGGATAGCTAGTAAGTGGTGCGAGGTAATAGGTGGCGCGTCGGGGCCTGGCTACTAAATATATGAGTTTCCGCGCTTGGCGAGTTTTTTTTAGTTTTTGTTTTTGTAATTCAATGGCTAACACGTGCCATCATCCTCCCGACTCCTTTTACATCCATCTCTAATAATATTCTTGTGGCCAAATACATCTTTTATAATATTCATCGTGTATGGATCTTTATAAATTCCTACAAATTTATACCATAAAAACAACCCAGCAAACACAGATTATAACTGTTATGTAACACAGAAGTAACACGTAACATAATGACTGCTACATGTTACTAATATTAAGATTATATAATTTTTCAATTTTTCTTTGTAACTATAATATAACTGTGTTTTAAACATGTTTTATAGCTATGTTATTTATTGATTATAACAGTATAACAACAATATAACTGAAACATAACATATAAAATAACAAACAATATTATTTCGATATTATATAACATATACGCGTATATAGTATGTAATGCGTCTTGATTGGCTCGAGGCATGCTAGATAGCGGCATTGTCGGATGATAGTCCCGGCATTCCCGGCAGGACTCGGCATGCCCGACCATTGAACGACATGTTCGTTGAAGCAGTACACGAGACCACAAGACAAAAGACGGTGGATATTAATCTGGTGCCTATCATTTGCAGCCACAAACATGTAAGTATATAATTTTATATCACAATTTACATCAATTTTTGATATACAGGGTGTCCCATTATAAAACATCCAGTCGAATATTTCGAAAACCAAGACCGGGAGAGAAAAATTTTTCAGACAAAAGTTATTTGGTTTCGAGGGGCCCATAAGATGATACCATTGGTTTGACCTTGAAGAATTATTTGAAAGTTACATGAAAGTCACCTCAATTTTTTTAAATGGCATTCCCTATTTTTTATTACATATTCTTGTAGCTGACCTCGAGAGCTTTCCAAAACACTATAATAAAGTATTTTTTCATGAAGTATTTTCCGAGTTATAAAGCTTGAAATAATTTCTTAATTTTACATAAACTGTAAAATATCTCGTAAAATATTTACTTTTCGATGACCTTATCTCAATACTTTTATGCACAGAATAATGAGAGGAATCAATTGGTGTAAAGAAAACACATAGTTGTTTTTAAGAAAAAATATGTAATTGTTAGTTACAAATTGCATATTTTTTCTTAAAAACAACTATGTGTTTTCTTGACACCAATTGGTTCCTCTCATTATTCTGTGCATAAAAGTATTGAGGTAAGGTCATCGAAAAGTAAATATTTTACGAGATATTTTACAGTTTATGTAAAATTATGAAATTATTTCAAGCTTTATAACTCGGAAAATACTTAATAAAAAAATACTTTATTATAGTGTTTTGGAAAGCTCTTGAAGTCAGCTACAAGAATATGTAATAAAAAATAGGGGATGCCATTTAAAAAAATTGAGGTGACTTTCATGTAACTTTCAAATAATTCTTCAAGGTCAAACCAATGGTATCATCTTATGGGCCCCTCGAAACCAAATAACTTTTGTCTGAAAAATTTTTCTCTCCCGGGCTTGGTTTTCGAAATATTCGACTGGATGTTTTATAATGGGACACCCTGTATAATTAATAAGCTAACACAAATATTGCGGCATATATTTTTCATTATATTTTTGTCTGTGTTGTTATATTACGTTGCTAAAAAAATTGAGGTTAGTCTGCAGGAAATGATCAGGCTAATGAAAAACCTATTATTAAATAATTGTATTAAATAATTGTAAATTTTACAATCAATTAATATGTTAAACTTTAAAATCACTTTCTTGCTGTCGTTAGAACGGTTCAGGTATAGTACATCTCAATAAACTTCAATCCTTTTTTCAGCAATAAAACATATTTATTATTAAATAAATCATTTTCATAATATTTTATTTTCATTAATATTTCTTGAAGATATATAAACTATAAACTTTAACTTTTGATGTAAAAAGCAAAAAAAAAATTATCAGTATTCTAGATCATTAAAAAAAATTATCATAAATTTTTATCTAAAATACATACAATAATTTTACTATTTTTTTATTATATCAGTGTTTTAATACGTATTTTAATTGTACTGTAATATTTTTTCAGATTATTTATAAATACAGATTTAACCATGCCTAAAGATATAAGATATTTATCACAAAGGCGAAAGAATCAATTAATAAAACGAGAATTATGTAATAGTAGAAGTTTAGATTTATTACAACCATGCAAGTCAAATAATATTACAGTACCTAATGTTACAGAGGAATCGGCAACTTCTTCTATTGAAAATGATAATACATCTGTAACAATTCGTAATATATTAGTCGAAGATCTCACTGAATTATCCTCTGAATTGCATTCTGAATCGCATACAGAATCTGATACAGACTTTGATATAGTTTTAAATTCTGATATAGATTTTGATACAGTTTCAGAAAATAAACAAGAATGTATCATTAATTCATCAAATAATATTCCTGAATCAGATAATTTTAATAATTTCACGTTAAGCGAAGATTTACAAGCGTTCATTATCAAATATAACATTTCACATAATGCTACCAATGAACTACTTACAATTTTGAGAAAACACGGTCATGTTGAGTTACCTAAAGATGTTAGGGTTTTAGTTCACACACCAAGAAATGCATCTAAAAATATTAAATGTCTGAGTGGTGGTCACTATATACATTTTGGCATTTCTTCTGGACTCAAGCGATCTATACAAACATATTACAAGTTTATAAAAACAAATGAAATAAAATTAAATATTAATATAGATGGTTTGCCAATTTCAAAAAGTTCAAATAGTCAATTTTGGCCCATAATGGCATCTCTTGAAGGAATTGATATATACTAGGTGTATGCATAAGTTTTTTCCGGTTTAACTAAGAGCTGGTGCCAGCGAAAAGTACGCAGCGTATTAATTTGACACATACGTCATTTTGTACGTCTGACATTTAAAAGTACAAACACACACAAGTTGAGTCCGCCAAAAACTAGCGTCTTTGTTTTATCGTTCAGTGATCATGTCGAGTTTTGTGCCTGATAAAGAACATTTGCGGCAAGCATTGCTTTTCTTATTTAACCAAAAGAAAAAGGCTGTTGAAAGTCATCGTTTGCTGGTAGAAACATATGGTGAACACGCTCCATCGATTAGAACATGTGAGACATGGTTTCGACAATTTAAAAGTGGTGATTTCAATGTGAAAGACAGTGAGCGCTCTGGTAGACCACAAAAATGCGAAGACGAGCAATTGCAGGAGTTATTGGATGAAGACCCAACTCAAACTCAACGGCAATTAGCAGAAGCATTACATGTATCACAAGAAACAATCAGCAGACGTTTACGAGCAATGGAAAAGATCAATAAATTCGGTAAATGGGTCCCACACAATTTGAATGAACGTCAAATGGAAAATCGCAAAATCACTTGTGAAATGCTGCTTCAACGCCACGAAAGGAAATCATTTTTGCATCGAATTGTGACGGGTGACGAAAAATGGATTTATTTTGAAAACCCGAAGCGGAAAAAATCGTGGCTTTCACCTGGCGAAGCCGGTCCATCAACACCAAGGCCAAATCGCTTCGGCAAGAAGACCATGCTCTGTGTCTGGTGGGACCAAAGCAGTATTGTGTATTATGAACTCTTGAAGCCCGAAACCGTTAATACACAACGCTATCGCCAACAAATGATTAATTTAAACCACGCATTAATCGAAAAACGACCGGAATGGGCCAGAAGACATGGCAAAGTGATTTTGTTACACGACAATGCGCCGTCTCACACAGCAAAACCAGTGAAAGACACCTTGAAATCGCTTGGATGGGACATCCTTCCGCACCCGCCGTACTCCCCAGACCTGGCACCATCTGACTATCACCTCTTCGCATCAATGGAGCACGCGCTCGCAGAGCAGTACTTCAGCAATTTCGAGGAAGTTGGAAAATGGCTCGACGAATGGTTTGCCGCAAAAGACAAGCAGTTTTTCTGGCATGGTATTCATCAATTACCTGAAAGATGGGCGAAATGTGTAGAAGCCGATGGCCAATATTTTGAATAAAAAAAAAAATTAATTTCCCTTGAAAATTACGTGTTTTTTTTTACCAAAAAACCGGAAAAAACTTATGCATACACCTGGTACACATTGCCAATATTAATTGGTATATATCACGGTATGCATAAGCCCAACGATGCAAATGAATTTATTGATCTTGCTCAAAATGGTGTAACTGTTTTCGATAGAACATATAAAGTTATTATTAATGCAATATTATGTGATGTTTCAGCAAAATCATTTGTTACATATACAAAAGGTCACACAGGATATTTTGGATGTTTAAAATGTACACAAGAAGGTGATATTGTGCTTAATAGATTAACTTTTCCGGAAATTAATAATACGTTACGCACAGATGATACATTTAAACAACGTGCTCAAATAGAACATCATCAAGGCGATTCGATATTAGAAAAACTAAATATTGGAATGGTATCACAAATTCCGCTTGACTACATGCATCTTGTTTGCTTAGGCGTGATGAAACGTATGTTACAATTATGGGTCAAAGGAAATAAAAGTATTAGATTATCAAAAGAAAATATGAATTCAATTTCAAGCAATTTAATCGCAATAAAGTCTTGTATTCCATTTGAATTCGCGAGGAAACCTAGAGCTTTATGTGATGTGGATAGATGGAAGGCCACAGAATTCCGGCAATTTTTACTCTATACCGGTATAGTAATAATGAAATCAGTTCTATCTCCGATTTGCTATAATCATTTTTTGTCTCTTAGTATAGCTATAAGAATATTAATTAATCCAGAACTTTGTATAACATTTAACTCTTATGCAAATGCATTATTAGTGTACTTTGTTTCAAATTATGGTAATATTTATGGTAATGAATATATTTCGTACAACGTTCACAATCTCATTCATCTTTCTAATGATGTACTAAGATTTGGGTCTTTAGAAAATTTTAATTGTTTCAAATTTGAGAATCATATGCAGAAAATAAAGAAAAAATTACATCTATGTGGGAAACCTTTACATTAAATATCAAATCGTATGTTTGAGGAATTAAAGCTTCCAATTAGACCACATCAAATAGTACAATATCCCAGAATTGTTTACAGAGACAAAAAATGATTATAGCAAACAATAACATTTCTTACTTACAATTTAAAAATTATAAAATTTCAGTGAATAATAGAGACAATTGTGTGTTACTTAATGACTACTCAATTGTTTTTATCACGGACATAATTCAACTAAATAATACATTATTTATTCGTGCGAAACATTTCTTAAACCCAACATCTTTTTTCACTACACCGTGCGACTCAAAAAAACTTGGTATATTTTTAATCAAATAGTACTAATTCAAATATTATACAAGTTCCAGTGACACGAATAAAAAATAAATGTTTCAAAATTCCATGTTTTGACAAAGCTAATTCTTATGTTACAATACCGCTTGAACACACCTGTAATAAGGTGCAGTAAATATGGTTGTAATGCAGGAAATTATTTATATCATTTTTTATTACTTGTTTTAATATTTTGATTATTTCTTTTTTATTATTTTGTCATTATTTGTGATTCTATAATATATATATATAATACTATTATATATATATATATATATATATAATACTATTATAGTACAGTAAATAGTATACTAATATTAGTCATTATATCTTTCGCCTTTGAATTCATTAGTCTAAAATGTTTGAATCTGTATTTGTGAACAATATTATTGTTTAGAAGATAATGTGCGTATTGCAGAAGTGGCTGATAAGGCTGTATATGTATTTTGTTACATATGTTTTTCAATGCAAATAGTAAATATTTATAGAAAAGGATATTTTTTGGGAGGCTGCACTCTAAAATATACGCTGTTTTTGTTGGCTATTGTATTCGAAATGCATTAATGCATTAAAAATGCATTAAAAAATGTTTTATATATATATATATATATATATATGTATATATACAGGTATGTCGTTGTATATGTTATATAGCTGATCAATACAATTTTTACAGTTAATAATCATGTTTTGCTAAAACAATATTTGAAAATTTTAATGACATTATTTTAATAAAAAAACATTGTCTTTTAACAGAGAATTTTTATAGAAATAACATTTTAAATATTTAATATGATATATTTTATTATATTGTACGCTAAGTTTTGTCTTTTGGCATCAATAAGTAATAATTGACAATTTTTATTTGTAAGACAATCTACATATACAAATTAAAAGTTTTTTTTAAAGTTTGCTATTTCGCGAATTATAAATTGGCCAAAAAGATCCAGGCACGACCGTAGAAAGGCGAGTTAAAATTCTTTTCTCACTATTTAGTGACTCACGGTCAAGAGTAGTCTTATTGTTTATCTTATTGTTTAAAAGTTTTATTTTAATATAGTTTATGTATTTAGCTTAAACATTTTCTTTTTAGATTACACGAATTATATAGTGTAAATCAGCATGACATCACAAGAGAAAAAAAATACGTAGTGGTAAAATTTTTATCTGATAACACATATTCTGAGATGCCAATAACATGGCTTGTAGAAGATGACGAAGATAATCACCAGCAATGTTGGTGGCCGCCTAGAACAACAAATAGCAATTTATTGATAGCAAATTATGCAACTCCTAATTATAACACCTGGAGTAAATATGATGTAGACATAATAAAATACTGTTGTAAGTATTTATGTATTTGTTTATCTTGTTTATTTTTTAAATATAATGTATTATAATGTTTTTTAAATATAATGTATTATAATGTTAAATATAATGTATTATAATGTTAAAAAAACTTCTTTTTGTTGAAAGAGCTTTTTTACATTTGACATGTATAGTTATTTATTAAGTATATAATACATTTTATATCAATTTATTGTATGTATTATGTTATATTTATAATACATATAGTTAAAGAATTTATTTTTATCAATAATATGTAAAATATTTAAAAATGAATACAAATTTTCTCATCATAATATGTATGAATTAATGTAATAATAATATATTTGTTTCTTTACTATAGCATCTATAGAAAAAGCTCATAAAAGTGCCGCAGATGAGACATATGAAACAACTGATGAGGAAAGATTGGGACGAGGCCACAGACAACATGTTCAATATAATCGCTTCAGCAGCAGCGAAACAGAAGAAAGCCAACCTCGAAAATATATTGGAAGTATGTATTATAGAATATTCTTTCTTTTATTTACTCTTTTCCTTAATTTAAAAGAAGATGAATATTAGTTTAATCTGAAGAAAATCAGTCTTTTAAAATCTTACTCGGTTATCTGTTAATGCATAACAGTACTACTAATATTTTGTTATGTCAAATTATGTAATATTGATTTTGCTTTCTTAATAAAGTATTATTGATTTCTTTATATACAGAAAAGCATCCAGGCACAAGCACGAAAATTACGTCAGCACCATCATGCCCAGATAACTTTGGATGGAATATTAAACAAGTCCCTCAAGTATATGATACAAATGGTACTTAATTATAATATATAATTCTAATATATAAAATCTAAAAATAGAACATTGCAAAAACTTGAAGACGAATTAAATGACATACTGACAGAAGATATATACATATATATATGTATATACCCTAACAGCACAAGCACGCCTGGGGACGTCCCCTGGACGTTGGGACATTCAGAGCACGTCCTGAGGACGTCCCCACGAGTGCTTGTGCTGTTAGGGTATATATATATATATATATATATATATATATATATATATATACACATATATAATAATACACAATACATATAAATCTTTCAAAATTGATTACACATAATTACAAAATTTTAGAAGATACTAATCCATTGTATCAAAATGCTGAAGAGGACTTAAATTTAAAACGTAAATATATTTTTTCAAAACTTTTGCCCTGAATGTATATAAAGTATTTTATGGAATATATTATATATATACATATATATTGTTGGTTATATATATTCCAGAGAATGTAAAACAAATGTTGCGTATGCAAGCTGCAGCAAACATACTTTTAAAGGATATAAAACAACGCATTACTAAAATCGAAGATACTTTAAAGGATCATGCATCACATCTTTCAGAAAGTAATAGTCTCATTGCACAATTTTTACCTTTAAATACAATAGAGAACGTAAAGGAGTTTGAATCAGTATTAAAGACCACAGATGAAGCAGTGGCACAGTTTGTAAGTGATAAATTTATTTATTATATTATTTCTATGTTCCCCTTTTGCTATGGTTTGGAAAATGAAAGTTTTTTCTGGTTGAATTCCATAAAAAACATATATGTGCGCATTTAACTACAGCATGTGTAAACATGCACATACTATAATTAAGTGCGTGCATATGCGCTAAAATCCAGCTCCTATTTTTCAAATATAAATCTAATTGGAAGAATGGCTCCTTAATATAACAAATACCAAAATAACGTAACAAGCCTTTTAAGAGTCGAAACATTTATTATATGTAAATGATAACGGTATGTATAAAGTAAAAAATCCATGTATTATAGTAAACCGTACAAAATAATACATAAACGTCGCATAAATATAAATGTCAGACGCGTTTCGAACTCACAGAGTCCTCCTCAGTGACACAAAAAATAAATCGTCTAAAAAATTTTATGTATAGGAACTGCAGCCTCTTCGTAATGAGGATGTCGTAGTCATGTTATATAAAATTGGTTGTCATTAATTCCTCCGCATTGGCTAACATGGTGGAACGATGTTTTCCGGTTCACTCGGTGGACCGTTAAGTATGTTTTCTAATATGTGAGGATAAAAAAACGGATTTAACTAATATGGAATATTCGTCAAGAATTGTATACGCTATATATATGTGTGAGATTGAAGAACTCTTATATGAATTTATGTTATGAGGGTTCTGATTCGTACCTTTTTTTTAAACTTCATCTTTGTGGTCGACAAATTATAAGAGTTAAGAAATATCATGTCTTATCTATTGTAAGAGGTGAGACTGACTGTGAGAATACAGTAGTCATAAAGAGAGTCATCACTACACCAATTTAGATGTCATAAAGGTAAACGTTGAGTATGTTGTTTATATTATTTGCTAAACATTGTGTATGTAACGATGGAAAATCGTTACATTTGGCAAGCTCCGATATGATCTCAAAGTAAATTTCATTTCAGATGTTCTGAATCTTTTTGTAAATTAATGCTTTTCTTCTGGGATCTGATGTGTACCATTTTCGATATCAGTCTCTTATGATAATTGGGTTCTAATGTTTAAATGTCTAGCAAATAATATAAACATACGTTTATGTATCATTTTGTACGGTTTACTATAATATATGGATATTTTACTTTATACGTACCGTTATAATTTACATAAATGTTTCGGCTCTTAAAAGGCTTGTTACGTTATTTTCCTATTTTTAAATACTTGTAATATATTACAGGTATTAAGGACCATCTACAATGTGTCATAATCGCAAGGTCGCAAATAAATCATCCAATCACAGTTAAACATTTCTGAAAATTCTTGATTATATCACGAATTGATCGATTTGCTTGTCACGATTATGACACATTATAGACAGTTCTTTAGTATTATTTTTAATGTATACAAAATACTTTTTTATAGATAAAATTTGTACTTAAAACTGGCGGAAATAATCCAAAACAAACAATTCAACGAACGATGATAAAGATATTCACAAATGAATTCGCCATGAAGTGCTCTTGGAAAGGAATTAAAAACAATTTTCGAGTCTGCGATTTAAATTTAATAAAAATTTTGAGAAGTACGTATATAACAGACATCATAAAATTTACAAAAATTCCTCATATATTTTCATTAATTCAATATTTTTTTGTTTTTTTAGATGTAATTGTGCAGCACATAAATATAACGGAATCAGAATTCGATAATATTGTAGCCGAATGGTTACGTTTTGCAAGACAAAGGAAGCAACGTGAAGATAAAGAAAAAGAAAATGAACTTCCCGTTGAAAATGAAGAAGACAATAAGTAAATTAACAGAGATTTTGTATCAAGTATATAAATTCATATAATTCAAATATTTTTTCCTAATCGTACATGTGTGTATGATGCGTGCTCAGGTGTTCCACGTGATAGAAATAAAAAATGGCAATAGGAAGTGTTTGTTCGAGATTATATATACTATATGTAAGAATTAATCACATTGCATACGCAATTCTCCACATTTGCAATGTTGCTTTTATTTTTAATATATATAACCAGTTTAGTATAATTGCAATCAGGAGGACGCGCATAATTTGAAGTTTGATTAATTAATCAGAATAAAAAAATTAAAAATTTTTTTATATTGCTTGATTAATCAAACACTTTGAATTATCCATAATGTTTTCTCGAACGCAGTTTTCGTCATGTCGGCCATATATGTATTATAAAAAGTTTTATATAACATATTATCTCAAATACTTTTGTTTATAAAAAAGAGTTTTATTTTGTTTTTTATTATTTAGTTTCTATGTATGATTACGTTATTATATAAAATATGTGATAAAGTCTTATATAATATTATTATATCAAGTACTTTTTATTACTTGCAAGAACTTTTATAAAGAAACTTTTGAGTTGATAATGAAACAAAGCTTTATTTCTTTTATTATTAAATTGTATTACGTAAACGTATGTATTAATAAGTTAATTTAAATATATATTGTAATGCATTTATAGTATGTGCAATACATTTTTAATGTTGTTTACTTGTATTTTGTGTTTTTTAAATGAGACCTACAGAAATAAAAGATGGAATTAATTCTAAATAAAATAATTATACAATTTTTATGTTAATAATATTTTGAAATAAACGCAACTTTTAGAAATAATAGGATATTTTTGAATTAATTTTAAACAAGACTAAAAAATTATATTATGCATAATGAAATTTTATTGTTATTATGCATAATATAATTTTGCTTAGTTTTGCTTGGAATCAATTCAAAATGATCTGTTATTTCTAAAATTCGCATTTATTTCTAAACGTTAATTGTATAATATAATTGTATAATTATTTTGTAGCTAATAACGTTACTTGTATATAACAATTCAATAATGTACATTTCAGTTTTATAACTTTTTGTTAAGTTGTATTATAATTATATAACATTTTTGTAAATTCTCATATGGTTATATAACATTTTAATTACATTTTATATTTATGTTATATAACTGTAATTTTCTGTGAGTGGGAAATTACAACTAACGTGTGTATTACTTGTAATTTACACATTATATTAAATGTTACATTCTGTTATATAATGGTAATTTAACTATTATATATCTGTGTTTGCTGGGAATATAAATCTTTAAAAACAGATATTTTAAAATTAAATAAGCATGATATAAATTTAATTTTTAGTAATTCTGGAATGCGTAAAACTTTCCTAGCAAAATGTATTAGCAGTGTATTTACTATTACTAGTATTTTCAGACTTAAAACATTTGAATAAATTGACACGTTAGACATATCTCCTATGTATTTTTCAAAAGATCTTTACATCAATACTTGCTAAGACACAAGCCGGTAAAGTGACTACAAAATATCTAGAAAAAGTTGTTTATTAAACATAACATTTTGTACTTATAAGATAGACGTCCGTTTGTTAGATGTCAGTTGACAAAGATCTCTCAAAAGAATAAGATTGTAGTCATCGAAGGTAATTTTAATAAAACATTAATATTATTTTTAAAATGGTATTTTAAAGTGTTGTAATAGTATAAACGGAAAACTGTATTTTTATAACAGCTGTGTTATCTTATTTTAATAATTTCGGAAATACACAAATGTACACACAAGATTTCTACAATCATAACACATTTTATATGTGTTTATCTGTTTAAAGAATAAAAAGTCTAAAAGTACTTTCTAAAAATTACAAATATTATTTTCGTTTTTCAAATTTGTCTGATGGTTATAAGAAACCTACAACGTTGAGAGTGAATGCTAGTAATCATATATATATATATATATATATTCATCATTATTTGCACTTTATTGGATAATAAGAAGATATCAAAGGGTGTGCAACACAATAACGTAAAATGCTGTGAGATACGAAATTTAAGGTAAGATAAATATTCATTAGGAAGAGAGAGAAATGAATCGTTTTATGTAATTTAAAATTATATAAAAGCTTCTTTGCAATGCTACAACCTTCACAGAAACAATAGATTCCGTTGTAGACAAGCAAAAATATATATGTAGATGTCATGTATAAAAACTTGAAAGAATAGATATATTTTAAAATTAAACACAAATGTAATATAATTTAAACTCCAAAGCTTTAAAATAAAGTAGAAGAAAAACTTCATAATATACATGTAATGAGTTAGAAAATGCAACCAGTTTGGAAGGAAATTCAAACGTTTGAATAAATTTGCGACAAATATCTGCATTAAATATTATATCGAATAGACTGAAAGTTATTTGACATGAAGACACGAAACTCGTTAAGTATAAATCAGCAGAATATTCAAAATAAAAAGTTATTTATATATAAAATCTTACAACAATTATGAAATATCCGTAACCATTTCACTGTTAGTTTGCGGTGACCTCTGAAAAGAATAAGATTGGTATCATATAAAGTGTATTCTTAATAAAATATTAATACTTTATTTTGCAATGCGTGGTGAAATAGTATCATTAGTTATAAAAATTATATCTCAATAATTTTAGTTTAGGATAAGCCGCTAAAACAGCATGACACTCACATTCGTGACAAAAATATGTCCGCATTAAATATCGTATTGAAAAGATTCGAGAAAATTATTTGACATAAAAAGACGAAACCATTAAGTCATATCAACTACAGAATGTTCAGAAAAAGTTGTTTATAAATCAAATTTTGTAATTATTATAGAATTCGTTATCCATGTTACTGTTAGTTTGCAGTGACCTCTGAAAAAAGTAAGATTACAATCACACTGTATATTTAATAAAATATTAATATTTTGTTTCACTCTGCGTGGAGAAATTAAAGTTATAAAAATTATCTCAATAAGTGTGAATTTCTATTCATAGGATAAGAACGCATGACACTCACATACTTAAAGAACCCCGCACAAACCTTACGGAAAAGTGGTTTCAGTCGAATTAGCTGAAACTGTAGTATAATGTAGTTCATTACATCCTAATGAAAAGTGTTAATGGGCACAAGGTCGCAAAAAGGACGGTTTCCGAGTTATAGAGCGTCAAAGATCGGAAAAATGGGTTTATTTATTCATTTTTCCGATTTTTCCGGTCTATAACTCGGAAACTGTTCATTTTTTGTCTTTGTGCTCATTGACACTTTTTATTCAACACGATTAAGACAAATAATCGCAGAATAGATAACAATTAATAATAATAATAGCAAACAATTTTTTAAATTTAAATTATAATATTTAATTTATTTAACATTTTGTACAATAAACAATCTATGTTTTTATGTAAATGACCTTTTGTTATAATTTGATATAATAATTTTCTAAAATTACAACCATATGACTTACAAAGTCAACTATGCCAGCTTCATTACTAATTGTCTACTTTCTGTGACGTAGGAACATTTTTACAACATCTTGAAACAAAAATTAGTACAAAATGAATCTGGAAAACATACATTACGCTCTAATATTTATCATCACATTTACTCTTACCGGTGGCGAGCCGCAAAATAATTTCAACACTCCTGTCGACTTCCATTTATCTACGACCTTCATACCGATGCACTACAACGTAAAACTAATATTTTTTCTCGACAAAGACGATAACAATGAAACAATTCCAACACTTATGCCAAATACTAACAAATATTTCCACGGAGAGTCCAGTATAACTATTAATATCTTACATTCGACACCAAATATATCATTACACATAGAAACTGTACACCCAAAACTGTTTCCAGTCTTGATTAAAAAAGATGGTGTAATTTATGAACCAAAGAAGACAGTAATGAAAGATAAAAATTTACACCTTTATTTTAACGATACGTTGTTTCCTGGCCTTTACAACTGGAAAACGTCATTCTTTGATAATATGGCAAATGATAATGAAGAAGGCTTCTTGAAAACGTCTCACAAAAACGAAAATGCAAATACATCGTAAGTAAATGTTTAAATTAGAAAGATACATTGATGTTACATCAAAATGTTGTCTATAATGTAGTTATTTCTGATAAAAATTTTAAATTTTTCAAATTGATTTCATAACATACTAAAATGTTTAAACTATACATAAAACTTTTATAAAATATAATTAAAATCATTACTTAAAGATGATCAATGTAATTTGTGTATGCTAATTGTGTATGTTATAACAATTTTTAATATCATGTTATAGTTTAAATTTATTATTTTACAATATTACATTTAAATAAATTATAAAAATTGATGAAATGTGACAGATGGGTGATCGCAACATACACTCAGACTGGAGCCCGACAATTATTTCCTTGTTTGGATAATCCGCAAATAAGGACAACTTTTACCATTTCTATAAAACATCCTCACAATTCTACAGCTTTATCCAATATGCCGACGCATAAATTTTCTATAGATGATGATGGTTACAAGTGGACACTCTTCTGTACTACTCCTCCACTATCCACGCATCACATTGCGGTTGCAGTTACAAATTATAACAACATTAACATTAACAAAAATATTTGTTTGTGGTGCAAACAATGTTCTGGAAATAAATTTATATATGATATTTTTAAATTCGCAAATCAAGTTATAAAAAATGTTACGTCCTACTTCACATCTGTTTTTGAAGGAATAGAGATTCCAAAAATAGATTATGTCGCGATTCCAAATTTTCCACAAGATGGCACATCGAAGTGGGGACTCATCTTTCACAGGTATTACGTAGTTTAAGAGATGTAACAATCTATCAAATTTATTTGCAAAATTAAAATTAACAAATTTATTTGTTACTAGATGATTATTATAGATGATAATTATAGACGATTATTATAGATGATTTTACTTGACACGTCATTCTCATTATTATTCTGAATATGATTATTTTTATGCATAATTAACAATTACTTATGTTAAATTACTAGAAGTAAATATTGGTAAAATGTTATGTGACGGTGCGCATTTTCCGATAGAAAGAGAAAAAAATCCATTATATTTTAAATCTAATTATAATTTAAATCTAATTTTAAAATGTGTGAATAAAATAATTCACATTTACATTAATGTGTATCAAAATTTCTTATTGACTCGCGCTTAGTAACATTTCAAATTTGTATAAATTATTGTAAAATTTATACAAATGTTCCAAATTTTATATGTGTTGATTTTGTTAATGATAATATAAAGAAGTATTATATACATTATAAAGAAATATTTATTGTTTAATTAAATTGGTTAAACTGCATAGAGAACACAAATTTTATTCTTAATATAATACGGTGATTGAGGGAACTTTTGCAAAAACTTATAGAACAATAGAAGGGATTGAAATAAAGAAAAGTTCTATATCATTTTATGAAAGTTGCAATAAGGAAGTTATTAATTATTAAAATAGAGCGAAGAGTGCGGGACAAGCATTGGCGTTGCGAGGTGACGTACGGAAGGAGCGACCGTGTAAGCACTGACAGCGGCGTGCTTCTCCTCCTTGCCCATCCTATGCGTCGGCAGTCAATGCTAGATACATTCGGCTGTGCTATAGTTCGAGCGGCTCGGAAGCTTGTCCCAACGTGTTCTTATTCGTTCTACTTTAATAATTAATATCTTTCTTATTATTGCAACTTTCGTAAAATGGTATAAAACTTTTTTTTCTTTATTTCAGTCCTTTCTATCGTTCTATGAGTTTTTGCAGAAATCCCCTCAATCACCAATTTTTTATTATATTTAAAAATAAAATCCTAAACAATAAAGTCAAACATTTTACTAATTGCGCATTAAGCATTGTTATTTATGTAATTATGTAAATGTATTGTAAGAATATGTATTTTCGCACATGGTTTATTAACGAGAGGAAGGGAGAAGATGAATTCTTCCTCTTTTTCGGAGCGTTTCCGCAGTAAGATCGACAAATTTGCGACGACTCATTAGCAAAGAAATTGTTAGAAACGCAAGTCGCCAATAAAACAACAGTTCCGAGTATCTCAAAAGCCGATAGAAATCGAATTAAAAACATTAAAGATGTTCTATAAATGGTGATGTGCGCGAGTGCAACCACCGAGTATCAAAAGTTTTGATTCTGAAATTCTATTAAATTGACATGATTCCAAATAAATATACATATAAAATCCTCGATTGTTAAGCACTTATATAAATAAGTTTATTCTTCTCTCTTTCATTTCTCGAATGTAATTAATGTATTAGATATAGTATATATATAAGAATGTATTATATAAGAATATATAAGAAATTATAATAACTTTTAGGGAAGAAGACCTCATTTACGATGAAGACTTTGATCCGTTTATGCGCAAAATAGAAGTCGCACGTTTTATAGCATCTAAAATAGCATATCAATGGTTTTGTAATGCAGTTAGCCCATCGCGATGGTCTTCTTTTTGGCTACACGACGGTCTTGCTACTATATTCGGAGAGGAAGCTATCGTTAAGGTTTTTACATTTACTAATATGATAACAATATTAACAATTAATATAATCAATTTGCTTTTTTATTCCTACAAATTTAAATAGACCCCCTCGAAGCTGTGTCTCACTTTCACTCTCTCTTTTCTTTTTCTCTAAACTTTAATCTATAAGAGAAGTTTGAATTGAATTTTAAATACATACGGAAATATATATCTCGTAAAGACTTAGTCCACTAGTTAAACAACATTTCATTTCAATTTAATTTAATAAAAAAATTTAATTTTTTAGTTTTATAGCAACTTATTTTAATAATTCTTCATCTTTTAATATTAATTATTGAAGTTGAAGACTTTTTTAGCAAAAACGAGCATAGTAAGCACGTATTATACTAACTAGATAGTTAAGCGAATATATATTTTTCTCACATTTTCTAATATATCTTAAATATCTAAAATATACATAATGGTTTTTATATAGACCTTCAATAATTCCGAAATACAGCATATATTAGATCATTAAGTGGATATATCTCTTTTAATTTAACATACATACATTGTTTTCAGATTTTCAATAATTTCGAAATACCAGAATTCTTCATAGTTCAGAATCAATACGAATCACTCCATTTGGATTCTTATTATGATATGAATCCCCCGCAATTTAACAACGTCTCTGAAATTGTGTCACTTTATAGTTTTCCTCGTTACATTAAAGGTAGTGTTTTGCAAATAATTAAATATTCGTACAACTCGTACAAGATAAATATTCTAAATTTCCTAAAAATGAATATCACAATAATAAAAAAATATAATAATGCATGTAATTAATAAAAAAATAAATATTATTATTAATAGAAAAAGAATGTAAAAAAATCTATTCTAAACTTATTACATTTATCTATTCTAAACTTATCACATTTTATATATCATTCGCCGTAGTACCAATCGTTTTACGGATGCTTCAAAATGAAGTTACCGATGAGGTGTTTCGAAACGGTATCCACAGATATCTACACACATAGTGAGTAACAATTATGCTACATTTAACCTCTAATTCATTTTTTATTAATTGTAATAATTAATGTAGAGACCATTGTAACAAGTTTATTTATTACTACATATATATATATATATGTATATATATTATAAAAAGACAATACAATCGAACACAGTAAGTGTGATAGCTGCGCGCGTGCACGTACACACACAATGTAAACTACTACTCTATAAATATATCGAGGGCATTTAGATTTTTTACCACTACATAAAATTGCAAAACTATGTTACATAGTATCAGAGTATTATATGCATAAACATATTCACATTTATATACATAAATATTTGTATATGCTTGTGTTTATACAAAAATTAAATTGTAACTTTATATTCAATTGATTATATCGTATACTGTCAATAACAATAAACTTCTCAATTTAGCAAGTTTAACTCGGTGACTATTGATGATTTCTGGTCTGTACAAGAAGACATGTTTAAGAAGTCTGGCTATACCATATCAAAAGAATTCCTAAATTGGATAGTGTACAGGCATTATCCTGTTTTGAAGTGGACACGAGAATATTCTTACACAAGAATATTCATACAAGGAAAATTAACGCAACATTTCAATGCATCAAGTTATGGTAAATGGTGGATACCAACATGTTTAATTACAAATATTTCTTTACCTATAAACAAGATAAATTTGTGGCTGACAGAGGAGGAACCATATTTTACTATTAGACAAGCTTCCGGTGATTGGATAATGGTCGATATTCAGCAAGCTGGTAAATATTAATAAATATTAATTATGAAATTTATTTATGTAGATATTTTTATATGATTAGTAATCAATTATTCGGTATTTATTGCTAGTTCTTTATTTGTATTTATCACAAAAGTAGCAAAGAAATCCCATACGTTATAATACATGCCATATAATAGTATTTGGTAAAATTTAGTATGAAGTATTCCATACTATTCTATTTTACCTCTAACTCTTTTGTAATAAATGTAATACACATTTGAAAAATAAATATTACGTAGACAATATAAACGTAGACACTAATTACTAGAATTAACAAAATATAAAAATAGACTTGTGAGTAGAACGTAGTTTTTGGTGAGTCAACGTTTCAAAAATATTTAAAAAATAACCAACTTACATTATGAAGTCTATTTTTATGTTATTTTATTAATTATGTAAAAAAAATTTTTAAATTAAACATAATTATAATTTTAAAATAAAATTTATATTTATACAAAACCAGTAAGTGTTAGGTACATGCTCGACATAATTATTTAACGTTTCTTAAATATTTATAGTAAATTAATCATAAAATAAAATAATGAAATTAATTGTGTATTAGTAAAATATAATCATTTTTATATACCCCCTTCGTATGCTTTAATACAAAATATCCTTTATTATAAAAATAAAAAAAAAATGTTAAAATATTGTTTTTAGTTTACTCAAACGCGTAATAATTCAATAACGTTTTTGTATCGCACAACAGGGTATTATCGGGTTAATTATGAAGATGAGAATTTTTTCAAGATTTTATCATATTATACATTACATTACTTGTATGGAGCAAAAAGATATATAAGTGTCATCAACCTTGCTAAAATAATTGATGATACATTCCATTTCATGGTTGAACGCCAGGTAAACAATTCAGTGTTCTGGAATGTTTCAACTTATTTACGGCTAGACATAAATGAATTTGTTTTGTGGTATCCTATGTTCAAAATATTTGAATATATGTCGAATATAATTCCATTTTATGAACACTTAACTGGTATCATTGTTAAGGTAAATAGCATAAATTTTAATGATAGATATTAGTTATTAGCTGACAATTATGCAACATAGTTTATTTTTGTATTGACATAATTTTTAGAAGACAAGAACA